>JADKXX010008808.1:0-24024 GCA_017310255.1 Butorides virescens
TGATTTGGGCGTGGGCATAAATACAAAAATATTTAACTTGAGTAACCTGGGGAGAGCTAGGTGTGTCTTAAAGAACAGTCAGTCTGTAAACGGAAAAATAGACCTTTGCTAAAAAACGAAAGGGCTTTTTCCTTGGAGGTCACGTAGTATCCGTGGCCCTCGTTCCCATCCAGCAGACCGGCATTGTTGCTCCCCAAGAAAGCTCTCAGAATTCATTGCCCAGCCCTTCTCACCCAATACCCACACACCTTCGCAGGGAAGCACCCCCGCACGCCGCACAGGGCACGCCGCAGGGCTGCTGAGGGGAGAAAACATCTTCTTACACGCGAGACAAAGGCCACCAACCCAAGTTACAAGGCGGGGAGGCATCTGCTCCTCTGCAAATGGCCTGGTGTCGCCCGGGACTTGGCGAGGGGACAGCCTGGCAGGGAGCCCTGGAGGGGAGCTGGCAACGCACGAGGAATTGCACCAACAGTCCCCTTGAATGAACAGATCTTGGTAGAATTGCCCACGGGAAAAGGACAGCAGATGACCGATCTGACCCACCCTAAAAATGGGGCGCTCCTAACCCCAACGCTGAAGTTACAGATCCCAGAACAAGAGAACGCAGGACTAAAAGGCAGAGAGCTGTTCGCAGCGGTGCTCAAGTGTCGGCTATCCTAAACATGCACGAGGGAGAAAACAGCCTAGGGTTAACTTCATGTGCCAGCTACTCTCTCATATTCATTCCTCAAAACATGAAGCCAATTCTCCAAACCAAGCTTTCCACTTTTCCTCTATAATCAAAAGAAATTCAGAATTCTCCAAAAGCATCAAAACTCCACCACACAGAAACTGATTTAATGCAGCGGCCAAGGCGAAATCCTCATTAAATCTTCATCACAAAATACCATGTCTGCATTACTTTTTGCCACTTTTCAGCACTTTCACCACTGCTTAATCTTAAAATGTTAAAACCCTTGACACTTACCGCTGTCCTGTGCATTCCCCTGAAATAGCTGGCCTGCAGGACTTCATTGCGTCCTCACGCCACTCCTTCGCCAGCCTCCATCCAGGGCACACTATTGTCTTTTGAATAAGTAAATCAAGTCCAAGTCCATGTAAACCCATGAAATTCGGAACAGTTCAGGCTTAAGATTTATGCCTCAAGCACCTCTAAGTTTCCTCCAAATGAACTAGGTATGTAGTCTCCAGGCAGTCGGACCGTCTCATGAGATGCAAGCACATGGTCTGTCACTTCAAGGACATGCGATTAATAACATCGCAAGGATTTTAAAGTAAAAAGTTTGGAATGGATGCAGACTGTGAGGAAGAGAGATGAGCATAATTAAATGATCTGTCAGATACATACGCCCTAAACCTAACACAAATTCCCTACCTCTTGAGCCACACCTGATTCAGATATGGCCAGGCCTCAGGAACACCATTTTAAAACTGTTTTAGTTCTTCGCTATCCTTCTCACGGGGAAACCCCTTATTGGAGAACCACGGGAGATGAGTTAAAATTCAAAATTACGCATTCCCCTTTCCCTGCTGCCCTGCCCCCAGAGATGCCAGAATCTCGGCAAGACAGGTAAAAGTATCTTACCATTTTAAAACTCCCATTAAAGTATTTAATCTTAGAAAAAGAAATAATCCTAAAGGGAGAAGCTATAAAATCCAAAAAGTTTCTGTAGAGTGTAGGATTTTTAAAAATGTCAAAGAGAAACGCAATAAATATATGCTAAAATAAAACTGTAAGTGGCAAATGATTAAAGTGTGAGGCTGATATTAGAAAATACTCCTTGTAAGTAAGTAGAGAAAATGCAATCATCCTGCCAATGAAAAGCAGTCAATTGCAATAAATAGCGTACGGCCGCACCTCGCCTGCTTCCGATGCAGCGCACACAGCAGAGGAGAACTGTCAGATTGTTCCAGCCTGCATGGGAGGATTACAAATGAGACATAAAATATTCTTTTGAAATGCAGGTTATTTTTATTTTGGAATTACCATGATCAGCAGTGATCCCCCGCATCCAAATCACTGGACAAGGCAATAATAAATCACAGGGACTCATGCTGTAGGCGGCACGGGGAACAGAGGGTCGCCGACTTTTTGCAGATATATTATCAGACACACTTTCCATCTGAAGTATTCACAGGACAGTTGTTTTTTCAAGGATTCAAGCTCATCCCAGACTCTGGGTGTAAAAAAATTACATAATAGATGGTAGATACTAATTCCTCCCGTCCATCCTATTCCCAGTTCCTACTTTGTCACTCATACCTTTGGACTCCTAATGGATTACAGGCAGTTTTCTTGCTTGGCGTGGCATAAACTGAACCAGCGACCTCAGGTGCTTTAGTTAATCTAAGGAAAGAAAAAAAACATTTTGTAAATTGTTAGCGTGGTATTTTTTGTGGCCCAGAAAAAGTCCTTGTTCATTTATCTTCATATACTCAGAGAGCAGCCACAAGCCATTCCAGGTCGTAGCTTAAAAAGGTGCTTCAAGGGGCACAATTCCCCGTTTAGAAAGTTTGACTGAACAGGCAGCAAGAATGACACCAGTCACCTCTTGTCCTCACTGGAACAGCCGTTCCTCAGACCCCATCAAGAGCTGAAAATAGAGTGATAGATGGGCTTCACACAATGTTTCCGAGCAGTTGCGTTTGCCGGTACTTTCCCCACTTCAGACCTTGCAGAAAGCGGCGGTGGGACGTCTCAAAGTCGTGTTGTGCTTTGGATTTGATTTTACCTGGGAGAAGCTTAACAGGACATTTTTACACAGGCAAAACCCGATGGCTGATTCCCGTCATGCCCTTGTTCCAGGAGCTGCAGGTCATCTTTTAGGAAAGAACTTGCGACCTAATGCCAGAACCAGGTCTTCCCCTGGTTAAAGTCAGGCAGCCCCATCTACTTCCTTAGAGAAAGGCAGATCTATCCCATGGGAGTATCTGGCAGTAGCATCTTTCCAAACCAGCTGTGTCAAATCCTTCTACTCAACAATTCTAATGATAATGAGTTTTAGTTATCAAGAGAGCTTCTACTTGGCAGCTAAAATGCCCCCAAAATCCAAAGTGCAGCATTGTATGGTTTCACCAACACGCTGAAGAGATCACGATAAGAAAGGACTCGCTTCCTTAGCCCTCAACCTTGATATCTGCATTGGGAATCTCAAAACCTTCAGCCTTTACAGGCAATACACTAACCAACCTTAAGGTTTCCACTGAATTCCTTTTGCTACCTTTCTTCTCAAGTAACTGGTTTAATTCAGCCAGAAGGAATATCCTCTCATCACAAATCTTTTAAGCACTGTGGTCCTGTCAATTATGGCCTAACGAGCAATAAAAGCCACTGCTATCCCATTGGGGTCAGCTGTGGTGTATTTGGATTCCTGTCGTTAGGCGTGGGAAGGCAAAGCAGACCATGCCATGCACCGCTCCCTCCTTGCTAAGAATCTGCAGAAACGTTGTGAGCATGTTCTCCCCGACAGTGCTCAGTTTAAGTTTTCCTGCTGCAGATCAGCAGCTCTGAAGGAAGGGTCGTTCACTTGGCTTTCTTTGCTCCCTCACCAAATAAAGGCAGGACCAACAAAAAGCAGGTTTCCTTTAATTGCCATGGATTGCAGCTGAGGAAACGCCCATATTAAGAAGGGTAAACTCAGAGATAATTTTAACATTGCCAGGATGCTAATCTACTTGGAGATACGTTCTCCCAGTCCATGCTGATGACTGCCATCCCCAGGAATCAAAAAGGTGGAGAGAAGATAAGGGCGGTAGCACAACCCTCCAGCTACTAGAAATGTTATGTACATCCTTTGGGCTTGTGGTTTAGCTTCCCAGGTGCAAATTTTTTTTAATTACTTTTTGAACTGTAATGTATTCTAAAACAAATAAAAGAATTATAGTGTTGGATTGCCATGGGGATGGTTTTTCAGGGGGCTTTTCTTAGTTGAGTGGGTTTTCCCCAATTACTTTTAAAGTTACGAGGGTTCCAGTATCCCAGACAAACACTTCCTAACATCTATGGCTAGTTGTTGGCCTGATCAAACAAAAATGCAACCCTGATTAATCAATACTGATGGCCATTATTTCATTTCCCTTCTGGTTTCTGTAAACTGAGTATTTTGTTCTGCCAGAAATCCTGCATTTCTTTGTAGTTGCTGTTTATAGTGCATTATTAAACGTAATGAATTATTTTATTGGCCTCATTATCTCCGTAAGAGGCATGCAAATGCCGTATGCTGCTTTGACTTGATCTTTGCCAATCAGCAAATTTTGCACAAAATGTATATCCAGTCTGAAACATGAGCTCTGCACAAGGAATGCAGGGTCACAATTTTGTGTGAATTTCCAGAAATACAGAAATACATGAACAGATTTAATGTTCGAAAGTTGTGAAGATCCAAATTTCTTTATCTGCTGATACTTTAAGCTACCACACGTGTAATACAGCTGATGCCATCTCTGAAAACACTTTCATGAAACAATCCCACAATTTTGTTGTGTACCAAAAAGAAAAGAAAATAAGGTAGTTAGATAAAAATGTTTCTATATATTATTATCTGTATAAACTTCCAAAATCTGTCAGAAGTTCTGTCAAGAGAACATGATTTTTTTATATATTGTTCCTGAGAAAACTCTATACGTGTGACTAGGACCAAAATGAGGAAAAGCATCTTCCTTGTACTCAATGGCCAGCAAAAGCAATGCAGTTGTGTAGGAGTTTTGGTGAATTTGGTTACTGGAAGCAAAGAAAACGTTCTGTTCTGTTTGCAGGTGCTCGTGCAGGCCAAGCTAAGCTAGATGTTTGCATTTGCACATTGCCTGCCACAGCTCCTGGCCAGTGCATCCGACAAATGTGGGGGATTCGAACCCAACCTCCACGTTCGGGAGCTCAGACCATGCCTCTAAATTTACTCCTCGTTAATTTTAGACCTGCCTCCAAACCCCTCCGTCAGCTTTGCCATTTCATTTTCCACACAAGTTCACAAAAAGAAGAGCCATTCTTCTTCCAGGGTTATTTTCTGTGGTCAGCAATACCAGAATCACCATCTCCTTGGCCCGCTTCTCTTGTTAGCTCTCTATTGCCCGTCCATGTGTGCCCCACAGCCCGCAAGGTTTGATAAACCCTGTCATTGTCTCACCCCGAGATCTCACTGGCTGGCTGCAAAGTTTTTTTGGCATAATGAATTTACTGTCCGGGCAAAAAAAGTTGGATTTGCTTGGGGTTTTTTCCCTTACGGTTTTACCGGTGCTGCAGTGAAAACCATGGGCTCATTTTTTTCTTCCCACAGCTACATCTTTTACATTTTTTCAGTCATCTCCTTTGACCACCTGGTGTTCCTCTTCCATCCCCACAGGGAACGATGTCCCCAGCTCTGCCCAGTGCCTCCGGACGAGGACGAACACCGGCAGAACTGGCGACCCCCTCCAGAGGGTGGGTCCTAGGTCTGAAATGGGAGAAATTCCTCTTAGGAGGATTTTTCAAGCTTGTATTGCTTGTGTTCAGCAAACACAAAAATTTTGGTGAAGTAAAGGAAATCCGCTAAGGGAAGTTTTACTACAGGGTAGGTGTTCCCAAGAAAGCAATGCCTGGATCCCTTGCAAATAAATTTGTAAGTAACTGGGCTCTTGATGTACTGAAATGAATGTGCCTCATGTCTTCCTAATTGTTCTTCCAGTGCCTCCCTATTTTCAGTAGCATGCAGGTTTTTTGTTAATTGATTACAATCAAATTTCTCCAATTTATCCCACATTCCTCAAAGTCTGCTAGTCTAAAGACTAATCCTTTTGAGCTACTACCTTTCATATAAACCCTCAGGTGGATTTCAGATATGATAGGATTACTAGACCCTAGATATTCACCAGTTTCCATCATATTTATCATACTTGCTTCATTTCCTAGAAGAAAGGGTCTGATTCATTAAAAATTATATGCCCCATTTAAGCAGGTTTTCTGCATACTTTACTCAGGAAAAAATGCTGAATGCATTTTTTTCCACATAAAAGTATGTCCTTTTTGTGATTTATCAACCTTTTATACCCTGCTTATAAGTGGATGCCTCTCGGTCCTGTACCCCAGTGGTACATAACTCCTGTGAAGGGTGGTAGCCAGCATTTCCAACTTCCAGCTCGGAAACCGAAGCTATTTCAGACAGAGCAAATGTCACATGTTTTTACTGTTTTTACTGTTTATGGTATTTTTGTGGGGTTTTATTCAAGCGCCATGATTCACTACTTGAATTCCCTGGAATGGTTAAATTCACACTAAGTCGGAGTTCGGTGTTGAAAGACAGCTATCCAGGCGTTTGTGGGGCGGATGCAATCCAAATAACACCAGGGTGGGCTCTTTGCAGAAGCATGGATTTTCACATTACTGTAATTTATCTATCTTTATTACTTTGGAGATTTAAGTGATCATTTGCTGTTAGCCATGCCACAGTTAAGCACAGGAGCTTTTAATAACTTCTAGGATGAAATTCACTCTTGGGCACAGAGCACAAACAAGGTTCTCTGGTCTGCCTGAAGCCTTCAGCGTGGCGTTTACACAGGCAGGCACCTTTGCACAACCTCTTTGTATTATGCCAAGTTTCACAGCTGGGGGAAGAAAGTCTTTCCGACACTTACGTCATGAAACTTTCTCCCTTTCGTTTCCTTTTTGGTTGGGGGGAGCGTATGGGATGGGAAAGGAGAGTCAGAAAGAGGTAAAACAAGTAGCACGGGGCAGATATCCCTCAAGAAGCTGACAACCAAAAGGAGTGAGAGGAGGCTGTTCTCTACCAGCGCGCTGTTGTTTTGGAAAGCCTGAAGCTAAGACTGAAACTAGTACTTCTGTGCCTTTTAGATCAGAGAAGATATGAGACAGAAAGTTGGTTTTGTGATGAACCCCTCTCATAAATGACTACCAGAAAGCTTGAAAAAGTCATTATTAACATCTGGAGAGTACAGGTGAGTTCTGAACCCCCAATACACCTGAAAGTATGTTTCTTATTTAATACCACTTTGCAGCAGTCACCATTAACTAAAACACCCCGGTATTTATCAAGTCTTGCCGATACTCAACCCACGGGAAAATGAAGGTGGTATCTGACACAGAAGAGCCCTGTCAGAAGTGCCAAGTTCTGCCTTTTAAGCAGTGACCAAGCACCAAGCACTTCCATAACAGGAGCCGGCGTTAACTTCAAAGGACAACCACGGATCTTACATCTAAGAGCTACCGTGTCCCTTTATGGTCAGCATATCCAGGCATAAAGCAACTTGGAAGTATAGAGATTCACCTGTGGTTCAAACCAAAGAAGCCCAAAAGGTCCCCAAGTATGCACTGTCACGTGTTCATTACATAAAAGAAAATGCCTCTAGTAAAATATCAGGAGGATAAAAATTGCAGAGCCAAAGGGCAATTTTTAATGTGCTGTTCACACACGTCCCAAGAGAAGTTCCGCAGACATGGCAAGAAGCTCCCACTGACCAAGTTTCTAATTTCTTGTGAGAGATACAGGAGTCTCCGAGCTATGAAATCCGTGGAGAGAAAAGGGTCTGGGGACATGGCTGGGGAACGGGCCTGGGACACGGCTGAGCTAAAATACAGGTTGCCTGTGTGAGCACGGGGCGGCAAGCTGCTCTTTGCTTTCAGCTTGTGAGTTCCATGTGAACTCCATGGTTCTACAACAGGAAAAGCAGGCAATTCGCTCGGAGAACAGATTTAGCTGCTGACAAAACACTACAACCCACAAAAGCTGAACCAGTCAGAGCTGTGGTTGTTCCCGAGTGCTCTCTTTGCAGCGTTATGGGTATGGTTTTCAATAGCATCTACTCCTCAGGCTGGCAAAACCAAAACACAGCCATGACAAGCTATGCAAAACTCTCCCATGGCATCTAACAAAACCGTGGAAAGGGCCAATTTAAATTCTAGGTGGAATAAGCAGAGAAAAATCACACAGCAATCAAAGCTCAACTTGTCTTTTACCAGTCTCCTGTTAAAGCAGAACCAGAGCAAAGCTATCAAAGACTGATTTTTTTTTTTTCCCTCCATTTTGCAGAAACTTCATCGCAGCTTCATCTCAGACCGCCTCTTGGTACAGGTGACGCAGGAGGCGGCGCGTCCCCTCCCACCCCGTCGGGCCTGCCACCTACTGCTGCTCACAACATCAACCTGAAATCCGTAAACGCTGAGCTGGGGGCAGCGCACGTGGAAAACGCGTCCAGCAGGACACGTACGTACCGCTGCGAGCTCTCACTCCTGCAGGCAAGCAGCATACGGCTGTTTGGGGGCGTTATGAAATAGGATCCAGATAAATTTTGTTAAAACTGCAAATGAAATTATTTTGCAGAATTTCCCTCCTCTCAACTTAAAAAATGCTCTTTTCGTGCGTGTTTTCCACAGTTTTACCATCCAGACCACTGCTGTCCCCCTAGAAATATTGAAGCTTTGTAGTCATTCCCAGGATTGCTGCCGTTCCACTTGATTTATTTTGCCAAGCATCCCATGCTGGAACACATCCTTACGCAGACACCACTTCTGCCGGCACCTCCCTCATCAGCCACGCCTGCTCCCGGTTTGTGTTGTGCTGCGTGCAGATCTTTGCATTTTTGTGCTTTGCATTATACCCTTAAAACCTCCGGCTGTGTTTAAAAGCAAGAAAGAAGCCACCTGAATATTTGCTGAGCGTTTCCTCCCTCTCTGCAGAAGACGACGCTCCTCCAGCCAGGCGGTGGAAGCACGATTAAGCTGCCCAGGGTTTGCTGGGAGAAGTGCCTCTGACGTGGGGTAAAACCCTGAAAGGCGCGGGTGGGAGGAGCGAGAAGAGCTGGAAGGATTAGGAGGCCTAATGGAGTTTGGAGAGGACGCGTTTGGAATCTATCAAACTCTGATGTTTGAGGCAGCGTTCTGTTCTGCTTTAAGAATAGTGCAGACCCCAGTGATTTCTGTCATGGAATATGGCTCCCCGATGTCATCAAAGTTGACCTAACAGGTTTGTCTTTCTGGCGATACAATCTACCAAAAATCTTTGCTGTAAGGAAATCAGAACCGGATTCTAATGACCAAGAGAAAACCCACCTTTTAAATACATAACAGGCCTAGAGAAAGCAATCCCTACCAATTCTAAGCGCCGCAATGAAAAGCACCACCGGGAAACTGCAGCTTTCCTCTTCGTGCCTTGAGGAAGGCGTGCTCTTCATGATTTTGGTGTGGTTGGAGCCCCCAGACCTCACAGAGCCAAGGCGGAGGGTGGCGGGGAGAGGAGAGCCCAGCCTGACCTGCAGGAGGCTACAGGCACGGAGCTCCATGGACCGAGGGCCACCTGCATGGAGCACGGCACCTGGGGAATGCACACGACTTAGCCTTGCGTGGCTACCGTCAGCCTCCCAAAGCAGCCCGTAGGAAAAGGGCGGCTCCCAACTCGGAGCACCCGAAGCGCTGGGAGAAGACGCCTCTTTCTTTTCCCTGCCTGGGTTGCTTCAAATAAGCGCTGGCGATGGGACCCCTAAAGGCAGAGGAGAGCAATGCTTCCCACGCCGCGCCTGGAAAGCCCTACAGCACTTACCTAAACAGGACCGGGATGCTGAGTAAGTACATTCAATTTAAGAAAAAAAAATTGTATTAATTAGGCTTGGGAAGAGGACTCCTTCCTCATCTAGAGGAACAAAAGGAATAGACTTCAAGCTTGTATTGCAAACCTATTTCAAGAGGCACTTTTCCAGGTCTATGCAAAAAGACATGGCTCAGAATTTGTATAATGATAAATTGATTTTATTAAATCCCTCAATATAAAAACTTGTAAATGATTCTTCCCCCCAAAATGTTTTAATCATAACCTAAGTCAAGTTTACCTGTTGCTAACTCGTCTCAATTTTAGGATTGCTGTTAACTAAAGAACGTGATCCTGACATCTATGAAGTCAAGAGCAAAGAGTAAAATTCCAGAAGTGGATGCAGAAATCCAAATTTGTATTGCCAAGCAACTGAGCAGGCGAGCCTAAATCAGAAGGCAGAGCCACTGCTGGTCTCACGAACATGCACAATAAAGCCAGTCAGATTCCATTTGTTAAAACATATTATTCAATTAATTTTGCCGTCTTTACTGAATAATTTACTTGATGAATCAATTCTTCTGGTAACGAACCACTTCTACATCCCATTGACTTCTGTGCGGGCAAAACTGATTCTTCTTTTGGCGCTAACCATATTTTTCGGAGCCAGGGCAAGAGAAGGCAGGGGTGGGCTCGCAGGTAAAGCGAGGGCGGCCGACGGAGAGCATCTGGCGTCGATGAATCCGTAGGTGACCAAGGCAGCGCCTTCCTCTGCAGGAGAGGGTTTAAGCCGAGCTCAGCAAATCAGCAGGGCCGCGGAATAACCCTGTTAGCTCTCAGCTGCTGGTAACCCATGTTCAGTCAAACCAGCAATATGGATGATGACGCACTCGTATGTTCTTCCCTAGTTTGGTTAGCTACCAAGGGCCCCCTTGGATATTAAATGCGATAGGGGAACTCTTAAGGACAATTTTTTATTTAGATGGTTATATGACTAGTGACAAATGTTATAACATTTTTAAAAACGAGGCTTTCCTGTAAGCACCATCAATTTCCTTAAAATGTTTGCTGTGAAACCTTTATCTCGGAGAAAAGCTAAACATAAGGATACAGAGACAGAGAAGAGATATTTCTGCATCTATTTGAAGAAATCTCATCCATAAAGAAACAAATTGCCATGGTAATTATCACTATCTTACTTGTAATTGTAAGAATAACCGTGCATGGTTTATACATATGGACCGTTCCCATTCCGTTTGCTTTAATTCTCCCTAGAAAGAAATGATCTTTTATGGAGCAGAAGTATTAAATGTGTTCTGGCAACCAGGACGGGCTGGTTTATCGAGGTGCTCTGCCACAAAGCGAGCCCGGTTCGCAGACTGGGAAACATTCCCCGTGGTGCTTCAGAGCAGCATTACCGGCGGCCAAAGCACCGAAGGTTCTAGGGACACAAATTCAATATTCACCAGCAAAGCTGAGCGTTGCCTGCGTGCTCACCAGGGCGGTGCTGTCGGAAGAGCCGCGGCCGCGATCTGCGTTATAGCAGGGTTAGTTCGCATTCGGCTTCACCTCAAAACTGATTACTCCAAAACCAGGCAGGGGCTGTGTTATCGACGTTATGAATTATTTAAACATCAAGGGGGTGAGCGGATCTACTCTGGTTTGGGTTGTGGGGTTTCTTTAAACTGTGGCAGAGCGCCATGTAAAACTACAAATCAAATTTGCAATATAAAGCTCTAGGTGGATTAATATTTAGTTGTTCTAGTCAGTGCAGATAACCGGCTCTGAATAGCCAACGAGCGAGAGTTCTCATAGCCCTGCCATCAGGCTATTTGAACCATCAAATTGTTCTAAACGATAACGGGCTACCTACCAGGACCGACAGCTCCCTGCCCCTCAGCCGCCCTGCGAAGGCAGCGGGTGCCACCCAGAAGCCGAGTCGGAACGCCAGTGCCGTGGCGTAACGCTCGTCCATCCCCCAAACCTTCGTTAAACATTTGTAGGCAAGAGCCGGCCCGAGTTCCAGGACGGACTTTCACAGACTTAGCTGGACCGGAGAGGTCGGCCATGGGCTGGCAGAGCTCTGCACGGCGCCGCGAGGCACCGGGACCGCCCGAGCCCCAGCCGAGCCCAGGGGCACCCAACCCTCCTCGGAGCGGGAGCTCGGGGTGACGATTCCCCCGGAACAGCCCCGGAACCGCAGTCGTGGGAGGGCTCATCAGCCGTGGGCAAACAGCGGGCGCTTGGTTTGTGCTTGGAGCCAGGTTACGAAACCACAACACTACAAATACCTTCTTCAGAGCTTGTATCCAGACATGATAGAGTCTCAACAGAAGGATGTGAGACTGTGGATAAGCCAATCTTTTTGCTTTCCGAATATACGGCTATGTATTTTAAGGGCTGCTCTTCCACATTGCATACATCCTTCTTGGGGGAAGCTATTTCTAAATACACGGAACTTCAGTGCGCACGTTTCTATTTCCAAACAGGATTAACCAGGAGGGACATTACCATAGGAATAGAGCAGTTAAAAATAAATCTGTCTGCTGTGGATGGAGGAAAAAAAGGAGAAGGTGGGCTGCAGGGAGGGCCACCTCCTCGCCTCGTGGCCAGGGCTTGCCCAAAGGGTGCAGGTGGTCCCCTGGGGGGGGGGGGTGTCAGATGATGGGGCTGAGAAGCCCAACCTCAGTGCGTCCCTAGAGGAGAGCTGGGCTCCGAGAAAGTGCCTGTGCCAGTTTATTGCCACCAGGGCAATGGTTAACCCCTCGGGGAAAGTTGCAAATTTTAAGGTCTGCAGCAGAGAACTGGCTTAATCTTAGTGGTTGTATCTTTAAAGTGTATTTGTAATTTCTATGCTTAAGCTGTATTTACTAATTTTGAGGATTAATAAATTAATTAAAACTATTTAGTAAATTATTAATCACTTGAACAGAGAAAAATCAGACTCCAAAGCTTCCGTGTTAACGTAGTCACGAGGGGTGCCAGCTCCTCCCGGAGCTACAGGCTGCCTGGGGGAGGGCTGTGCACACACCGCCGGGTGGGACCCCCCCCCCCCCCAGGTACCACCAAGCGCTGCGGAATAATTGCACAGAGAAAACAAACCACAACTTCCCCAATAGTACTTGCAGCCTGGCTTTGCTCTCGTTGATTTGGGGAAATGTTTTACGACTCATTTCGGGATGAGGGCTGGCCCAGAGCTTTGAACCTAATACATTTCAGGAAAAAAAAAAACCAAGAGTTTATCTTGCCTAAGAAAAATATTTGCAGGCAAGGCAGCACGAATGCTGGTCACAAGTGGTGGCACCTGAGAAGGTTTGGGGTGATTTCTGGCTATTCTGCACGTCCCGAGGCGTTCCCCCACCGTGGCCAGCAGCAGGGCAGCGGGCGAGGGGCCGAGCTCCCCTGGCACCGATGCCGGCCTCCCGCGGGCTCTCATTTCGCTCCGGCCACTCTTGGCCTTTAGCTTTATTAACACCAACCTAAACTCTTTCCCCCTAAGATTGACAGCCTCTCCTCCCCTGGACGAGGCTCGCCCAGCCTGCGCACACCGGCACCCGAGGAGCGCACGTGCCCTTTCCCATCCGAAAGGCACACTCAGCAGGCTCGCCTCTTAAGCCAGCACAATCACTGCCTTCCCAAAAGAACTACCCCCAGTTGTCAGGATAAAGCAGCGTTTTTATCACAAAGCGAGTGTTACCAGTGTATTAAAACCGGGTCTAACAAAACAAGGTCAGACTCCATCCAGTGAGAAATATTACGGCCAGCGTGTAATTTCTATACCTTAACTTCCGCTGCGGCGTTCTGAACAGATCAGGCACGGACCTTAAATTAAAATAATAAATAGCCTCATTTTGTAATTGCTACGTTTCTCTGGCAAGATAAAGGAGGTGGGCAAAGCCACACATTTGCCCGTCCTGGAGTGCTCCACCTTACCGCTTCAACAGTTCTAACACCGAAAATATCGTACAAATTCCTATGCCGTGGCCGCGTCTGTGCGGAGGGCGGCTTCTGGCTTCTCAGCCCCAAAACGAAAGCACTCAGAGGTATTTTTTGGTAATTTGTGTTTAATTCTTTTTTGTGCCATAAATGTTTACAGCAACTGCCCTTCGCAAACCTGGAATTAGGAGTCCCTCATTAGTCGGGTTTTTCTCCTCCTGCCTGGAGCCGCGGCTGTTACTGCAACATTATTTACGAGCAGCGAAAGCGGACATGGATTTCACTGACGGCACCAAAAACGGAAGATCGTTGTTGTGAGCACCGCAAGGAGGCCCTGGGTCGGAGCAAGAGCGCGGGGCTGGTTTCCCAGGCGCTCCCCCGGGAGCGGGGCGGCGTGGGTCGGGGTTCCACCTGCCTGACGCACGCCCCGGGGGACCACCGCGGTGGGTCGCAAAGCCAGCCCAAAATCAAATGGGGAAACGGGCCGTAGCAACACTACCCGCGCCCGCCTCCAGTAATTCCCAGTGCTCCCCAGCTGCAAGAACCCTCGGGTTGCCCGAAGCCTCTGCTCCACGGGTGTCAGAGGCGTCCCCGTGCCCTCCCCAGTGCCACCACCGCCCGCCCCCGGGGGGTCCCATTAGTGACGGGGAAGTCTGGCCCCGAAAGTCAGGCTGACCTCAGCGTCCCCAGGCGGGCAGGGAGCGGGAGCTCTGCTAAAGCAGCCCCACCGTGCACCCACCCTGCCTTGGACGCCGGGCACGGGTATAGGCACCAGGAAAGCAGAAGCAAACTTTAGAAGTTTTGTTTCTCAGATTTTTGGTTTCAGGTTTAAAAAAAAAAAAAAAATGCAGCCCCTATTCCTATTAATAAATGCAATTAAACGTCAAGCTAGAGTGTTAATTCTAGCTCTTAGTCCTTCATAAGCTGTTATTTTTCTCCAGAGACAGCTACAGGACTAAGCTGTTCCCGAGAATCTGTGCACAACACTTCTACGGCAGGCATCTAAGATCTAACAAATTTTATCATCCATGTCCTTTGTATCTTCACATTCCATAATCGTTTTGAAAGCTTCAGCACATGTCTGCTAATGGTGTCACTCTCTATAATAAGGCAGGCCACTCAGCTTGTTACCAGAGAGTCTTAATTGCGTTACATCATTTGAGTGGTAAATGTTTGTCTAGTTACTGTCCAGGTAGGGAATCAGGGATCGAGGAGGAAAACCCCTTCTTTCCGACCCCAGAAGAAGCCGGGCCACCGCCCCTCACGGCGTTCTGCCCCCCGCGCCCCGCAGCCCCCCGCCGCGGCAGCGGGCAAACACGCAGGGCTTGGGGAGATGCATCGCTGCTTCCCTCTTAATGCTTCAGGAGCCCCGGCTTCCAACGCACGGGGGGCCCCAAGGCATATCTCATATATTGTTTTTAAAGCTTATTATAGACCCTGAGGAGGAAAACTTAGATCAAATACAGTTTGACAGGTAAAGGGCATTGTGAAGCCTCCGTAAGCGTACCTGCTACGGGGGAAATGTGCTCGCGATGTAGAAAACCCTTTCCATGCCATGCAGAAAGATGTCCCCTGCGCCCGTTATGCCGAGCACTCCTGGCTACTGGGCAGGAAAATCATCATCTTCCTCCTGCGAAGCATAAGCGCTGCCTTCCTCCGCTCGCGCTTTCTTCCTCACCATCACCTCGGTGCCGCCCGGATCAGCTGCGGGAGCCGCAGACCAAGGAGGAGGGAAAAGGCAGCATGGCGGGGATCCCCTTCCTACGTGAAATAACGCACTTAAATCCTCTTGTATAAAAAGCAGTGTACTCCACAGCAGCTGCTACTGCACAGCCTAGAAACACGTGGTCATTTTAAAAACTCATTCTGCTTTTTCATCTCTCCAGCCAAGAGGAAAAGCTTACATTTCATCAACGCGGAGCATTTTTATGCATGTAGCTTCAGACCACCTTCATGGTGGAGGGCTTCTTGTACACCTCCTCCTGGAAACCGGTCATATCTACCGTGTCTGGATGTGGGTACCCAGAGCCTTTACTCACTTTTGAAAAAAATTGTTCTAGGCCAACTTGGTTTAAAAGTTGCATTTTGATATATGTATATATGGAGATATATCATAGAATCATAGAATCATGGAATGGTTTGGGTGGGAAGGGACCCCCAGAGGTCCCCCAGCCCAACCCCCCTGCAGGAGCAGGGACACCTTGAACCACATCAGGTTGCTCACAGCCCCGTCCAACCTGGCCTGGAATGGTCCCAGGGATGGGGCCTCCACCCCCTCTCTGGGCAACCCCTGCCAGGGTTTCACCACCCTCAGTGCACAGAATTTCTGCCTTAGATCCAGCCTAAACCCACCCTGCTTCAGTTTAAAGCCATCCCCCCTTGTCCTGTCCCAGCTGGCCCTGCTAAAAAGCTTGTCCCCCCCTTTCCTCTGGGCCCCCTTGAAGCCCTGACCGGCCGCACTCAGCTCTGCCCGCAGCCTCCTCTTCTCCAGGCTGAACACCCCCAACTCTCCCAGCCTGGCCCCACAGCAGAGGGGCTCCAGCCCTCGGAGCGTTTTAATTATATAAATATATATATATATATATATAATGCTTTTTGTACTTAACATAGCCCGTAAGAAACAGTACTGTGTTATTCTCTTGCAGACAATCCCTGCTAGCTCAGAAGGGTTCCTGCGGTAAGTCCCAGGAAGGCAAATGCTGTGGAATAGTATGTTATGGATTTCTCTTTTTAGATGCAGGAGATTATAAAGTACATAGACCTCTTGCTGTAGTAATTTCTACTTCTACAGTTCCACCTAGAAATCTCAAAACTTTCTGCTCAGTCTTTGCAACGCCCATGTTTGTGTTCCGATTTCTCCCACAGACTCGATGACAACCGTTTTTTAACAGCAGAACAGCCAGACTCACTCACCGAGATATTACACAAGAAATTTATTATAGGCAAAAGCGGATGAAAACAGCACTGAAAATAACTCGGAGGTCCAATTTGTGTCATATATTAACATCACGTAATCGAGCTCACTTCAGTTGAAGCATGGTAAAAAAATAAACATCTAACGAGAGGGAGAGAGCCCCAGCTATCCCCGCAGCGCCCGTCGGCTGGGCAGGGGTGCTCAGCCTGGCGGGTGGGGGCACCAAGCTTCACCCCCCCTTCATCACCCCTTCTGCCGTGCCTCTGACCCCCAGCAGGGGCACGGCCGCGTTCTCACCCGGCGTCAGGGCTCCCGAGCTCTCTTGGCACACCCTGCAGCTCCGGCATCGGGGAACTCTGCCGCAAGGAAGATGTGAGAGCAACTGACGGCAGATTTAGTGCAAATCAGACGGGCTCAGCGCGAGGGCCCTTCAGGAGGCTGGCGGGGAGGCGCAGCTGAGCCTGGGCATAACCTCCTACGCAGCCAAAGAGGAGCAACGCGGGTGGCTCCCCGTAAGGATGCAGCGGGGTTTGATCAAGAGCCCACCAGTGAGGAACTTCAAGCAGAACAGACAGCTTTTCAAACCTGAGGACTTGCACCTTATCTTTGTGCTGGAGGAAACTTAGCCAGCTTGTCATTACAGCTTCCAGAGTCAACGAAGCCCATCCATCTTTTAATTACAGCCCTCTAAGTCAACGTGCCCCTCCCACTCCAGCTCTTATTTTTCCAAATGCTTCCCAAACTGTGGGATGGCTCCCTCGTTACAGCTCCTTTAGCCCAAAACAGGGAGAGGTTGCTTAAAACAGCACTAGCCCTGGTCCCTGGTTCTTCCGATGGAAGCGGATCAGCCTCATGTGCTGTGCATTAACTCAGTTCATCGAAGTGACAGAAGGAAAGACATTTAATTTACCCCTCTCAAACAACTACCACCTCTTCAGACCTTCTCAAACAGCGAGGAGGAACCCAGACCTTGCTGGCAGTTGTGTGGAGCTGACAGGTTGAGACACAGTGCAGTCGGACGTCCATCACGCGCCGAGCACGCACGTGGCGTTAGTCAAATACCTCACCACGGACCAAAAGAAAGAGAGAAAAAAGGTTGTTAGAAGAAGGAGGAGCTGGAGGCAGGCCAGTTGCATCCTGCATGTTAATTATATTGATTCTTCTAAACATGAAAATTAAAAAATTGAAAATAGGAAACAGGAATAGGGAATACATAATTAGGAATTAGGAATGCCCAAGAAGATAACAAATGCAGCACCACCACTCAGCAAATGAGGTTTCTGCTCAAGCCCAAGCCTTAGCGCTTCTTGCATCAACCACCTTTGGCTCGACAGAAGAGGACAACCGGCGGGTGACCTTCCCGAGACACCTGACTCCAGCAATGCCTTACAACCGCACTCGATGCTAAAACATCCTCATTTCCGAGGTTCCAAATACTTAGAACACAAGGTAACTAAACAGACAGTTCTCCTGGTAGTTCGTTAGCATGAGCCATGTGATCTTAATGAGGTCAAAGTAAACAGCAAGGCATTTAATTCACTGGAACCCAGGGTTCACACACTGCCATGTCTGCTTTCAGAAGTTAGCAGAGCTTCAGGTCTCTTGGCCATTGCGGATGTTTGTTTGCTTCGCTGTTATCAGCAGCTTCGTCACGGGCAGCCGGGCGGCCTCGCTGTAAGCAGCTGCCTGAGCCAAAGCAGTGTGGTGCAGAACGGAGCACCAGTTCAGCAGGCAAAACCCTGCGAGGCAGAGTGGCTCCCTGCCTGCCCTCCTGCCTGTGGCTGCTGCCTGCAAGATCCCCAACCACCCAACCAACTCAACCAACCCAACCAACCCAACCAACCAACCCAAGCAAGCCTACCAACCCAACCAACCCAACCAACCCAACCACGATGCCGCAGCCTGGCACGTCCCCAGCCGGCTCCTGGACGGGGGAAAGGTGGTTGCTCTTCCATCGAACTGAACTTCTTTAGATGAAATCATGAAAGTAGGTTTGCGTAGGTTTGTTCTCTGTGGGCTGGTTGGTTTATTTGTTTGTTTGTTTGTTTTAAAGCAAGTCTCCCTTAATATTGTGAGTTCACTTGTGCCCAAATCCAGAGGCATTCAGAGTTCAGCTGGAAAACAAAGCAAAGCCAGCTGGGTTCCATAAAGATTTACTGCTGATGCTTGAGTTGATGAGGATTTTTCCCTTCTTCAGCTTTCTCTTCCCTACAAAGTTTATATTTTGCACTGCTTTAACCCAGGAAAATGTAAAGCCTTTTTTTAGAGATATTTGATGGATTTTATTTCCCCCCCCCCCCCCCCCCCCAGTGCTGCCTGTTAGGAATATATAATCTTTCCTTCAGAAAGTGTGCACGTCTACAGGCAGTACAGAGAAATGCCAAATGGTAAACTTAAATACAGATATACTCTCCCCAAACCTGAAATTAAGCTATTGTTATTACACCGTTCAGGAATCGAATGACTACTAACCATAATTTAGCTAAGATCAAGTGTAAAATCTGTTTAATAATATCCGATACATCCTCTATCTAGGAGATTATATCCTGCATTTGCAGGGCATTGACTCAATAATCTAATAGGTCTTTTCCATCTCTGACTTCTATTAGCCTATGAATTATAACAAAAGGACCATTAGGCAAACCATAATTGTGGAAACAGCCTTTGACACACGAGACTAACTACTGCCATGGTACAGAAAAAACCCTAAAATTAAAACACGGACAGACAATTGAAAGGAAAGCTTTCCCTTTATCCAAGTGTTAACTCGCTTGATTAAAATCATGAAAAAACCTCGGGAAGTCACAGCGAAGGCCCTTTTCCTCCCCATCTTGTTAGGTAAAACCGCCTTGTTTTGACAGCACAGCAAACGCTGTTTTGCCGCTGAGGGAGGGACGGGGACGGGAGGTTCCGTGGGATGTTTCCCTTCACGGCCCAGCCAAACTCGCCCTATGGTCCGGACCAACGCTGGCAGGGCGCCGCGGGTCTGCTGGGGAGGTCACACGTCCTGGCTTTCCATCAGCTTTACCTGGGGAAAGGGGGGGGGGGCGGGGGGGGAAGCAAACCCCAAACCCCCCAAAAGGCACAAAGCGTACAGCCAAGGTTCACTGCCTGGGCAAGGGCTGGGAACGCAGCCGTCCTCTACCAGCTCTGTCTATCAGGCGGTCCTGCAGAGAAGGTCACGGGCTTTGCAAACACCTTGGAGAGAAAGGTGAGTTAACAAATGAAGTCACCCATTTCAATACATGTACAGGGAATGCAAACTTCGCAAGAGCCCAGCAGTGGAGACACCTGCAGAGAGGATCAGCCCAAAGTTCAGACGCCAGTGCCCTTCTGCGAGGGCTCATTTGTGATTTCTGCATCTGCCCCGCTGGCTGGATTAGCCGCGGCCAGGTACGGCTCTCCCCCGCCGGCGCGGGAGCTGCCAAAGCCCAGGCGAGGCGGAAGGGCTGCCGGCACGGGCGCCTGAGTTCCCCCGAGCATCTGCCCTCCCGGAGCACCGGCGATGCCAGGCGCTGCCCCCCGGCGCTGCCAGCACAGTCCCCCAGCCCGGGGGTGGCAGGGCCATCGCTCCCCGTTAAAATTGACCAAAGACCCGGGATGCGCGTCGGGGGTGCGAGTCGCTGGGTTAATTCCAGAGCTGTTCCCCGAGCCTGGAGGGGCCCCCACGCCCAAGTCCCTGTGCCACGGCCCGGGTGCTCTGGGCACACAGACGCTGTCTGTGCTTTTGGCAGGCGCACGGGTCTCCGGGGTGTCGAGATTTACTGTCACGGGTAAGGGACCGAGCACACCGGGAAGCTGTGTCTCCTTGGTCCCGTGCTCTCCAGCCCATGGCCGCAGGGCATCGCCGCTCCCTTCAGAGAAGGGCTTAGAGGAGCACGTCGGCATCTGGTGTCAGCAAAGAGGAGAACCATCGCTCCTGACAAAAATCACAGCTTTCAGTAAAATTTCTCAAGCTCAGTCAATCAGCCCTTTTTACAGGAGCAACTGGTCCTTTTCTTCCGTTACCTTCCTGGCTGTTCACCCAAGCGCGTTCGTCAAAGACAGTTCTGCAGTATCCCCTCTCTACGCCGCTTTTTACGAGCACTGCAAGGCAAAAGGAGCAGGGGCTAACACCTTACCTTACTGATCCCACCGCTTCCAGGACGCCCAGCCCTCGGACCCGCGAGCTGGAGCCAAGCCCAGGCATCCCTGTGCCGCAGAAGCCCCCGGCGCGGCGGTGCGGCTGCTCCCTGCGTCCCGCAGCACATCTGCTCGCCCGGCCCCAGCCCTCTGCTGCCGAGAGGCTGCCAAGCGTGCCTCGCCGTGCCAAAGCGCGGGGCGGAGGGGGGTTATTGTTAGTTATGAAACAGAGGGGTATCCAGTAGGGATTAGGAGGACTCTCAAGATCACTTCTGTTTGTGAGTCAAGCAGGATTTGAAAACAGGTCTTTCCGAATGGCAGTGAGTAAAATTACATATTTCTGCAACAACGTGCTCAGAGCTGTATCAACGCTTTCATTTAAAAATCCGTTTTCCAAGGGGTTTATGAGTTGGCAGTAAATATTCTCCATGAGCTAATAGCGGCCACACCTGAATTGTTTCTCTCATTAAAATCGGATCCTGAGGAATATCGATGCAAAGAGGCTGCTGGCCAAAGGGAATCCATGGAAGTCCCATTTGGGTGAAGCGGGGAAGTTTTACCCGTTTACAGCTAGGACACGCTTGCTCTCGTGGGCTGCCGTACTTCATAGCCCCTGGCTTCGGCAAACAGCCCTGCGCTAGCCCGAGCCTCAGCAGGGGGCTAACAGAGATGTTTGTGTTGACTCCACCACGAACACAACAGCCAGGTACGGACGGGCTCCTCGGCATTCCAGCCGGCTGGACCCCTGCGTCCGCAAAGACCGGGCTGCTCCAGCTTGCCTTTCACCTCAGGGCACACTTCCAATTTTAATTTAGCCCACATGTCCCACCACAAGCTCATCAAACTCCTGCATTTGCTTCCAGCTCCGGCTTAACACCTCCTTTTCAAAGTCACCTCCTTCTCACCGATACCCAGTCTCCATTATTTCTGCACTAGACAGCAAAGGAAGAGTTAATCTGGCACATCAGGTCAGCCTGAGCCTGGCCCTCATCCCTAGACCCAGCTTGTGCCAGGGAGTGGAGCAGCTTGCCTTCATTTACCAGTTTGCATAGGGCCCCATGTACCTACTGGTCAGCTCTAACCAGCCTGATCCTTTGGAAAACCCCACCCCAAATTGATTTCATCTGACCCTACGGCACCCGTGCCGCTTGTCCTCCCGGCCGGGGGTGCAGCCGCCCGGCCCCCAGCGGTGGGCACAGCCCCCCGGGAGGGCTCGCCCAGAGCCAGCGCTGCCGTGGTGCTCGGCTCCCGGCCCCCCCGCTGGTTCCCAGCCACGCCAAAGGGCTCCTGGCCTGGCCCCTTTTAATTAAGCTTCCAATTACAGTTTTGTGAGGCGCTGCAGTAAAAGTTCAGATGTGTTCTGCGTTCCCGTGCTCTGGCCGGTAATTCAGCCTAAACCGGCGGGTTTGCTGGCACGGGTCCTTCGGCGTTAAAAGCACTGACCAACCACTCTTACTTTATCGTCATGTTTGCCTGAATAAAGAACCCCGCAGTATTAATCCCAATTAAATGTTTGCTTAACTTGTAAAGGAATTGTGGGTGCAGGAATAAAAACAACAGAGGATGTCATTCTGAAATTGCACTCCGGTGCAGAAGCATCTGCCAATGTTCTCAGGGCTTGTACATCCTCTGCTCAGCACAGAAAATAAACCCGGGGGAAGTTTCCATGGCACAGGTATTTCCAGGCTTACAAAAAGAATGGTTTCTTGCCCCTCGTTTACCAAACCTGCAACCCTCTCACCTAAGATTTTAGCGAAGGATCAGACAGCAGATGTCTGTAATTAATTTCAGCTAATCATCTCGCTCGGCTTTTGCTAATACCAATCATTTTTCCAAATAACTTTATGCTGTTGTTTCACATTCGTTTTGCGAATCTGCTAAAAATGCAGCTCTGGAACGGCCGCGCTGCAGGGGACGCGCGGGTGCGAGTCGGGGGCGCTGCCCCCCGCGCTCACGAGAGCCAGCGCGGGATTCCTCGGGGTTTGCTAGGAAATGAAATGAAGTCCAAACTCTACGGCTCCTTAAGTGCTGTAAGCTCCATCTCCAGGAATCAGCACAGGGGTTCGTTTTTAGAGAGGTTTTTCAGGAGAAGAGACATCAATGTATGGCTTGAAATGAATGGGCGCCGGCGGTGCTTTGCCGTCCCGGCTCACGCTCTCGGCGAGGCCGGGGGTGATTCCTGCCACCCACAGCACAAACCCTGGCTGGGGCTTTCTGCTCGTGGGGACCCCCCCGCTGGGGCCAGGGGCGCGTGTCAGGGCCCGGCGCTGGGCTCGCAGAGCCTCAGTTTTGGAAGTTTATCGGTGCCAGTACGCTGTGTGCCTAAGGCCTGGGAAACCAGGGCCTGGCAGAGAGCAGAATTCACAGCCAGGTACCAGAAGTCGCTGTCGCCGCTCAGGAACCCTACTCATGTTGTTTCCACTCATCACCCAGGGAAATACCCAATTTTACATTAAAAGAGAAAAAAAACCCAAACTGCTTACTCTAGCACGCGGTCACTCGGCTTCTCAAAACGCTTAAGTGCGGCTGTAGGGAAATGTTGTGTTTCACCAACACGATGGTCCTGGACCTTCACGAAGCAACTGCAGCCACAAACCCCGCAAAAAGCCATGCTGGCGGGCGCAGCGCGTTCTCCTTCCGCGGACTCAGCAGAGCCCGGCTTTTACACTGCCATGCTCGCAATTTCTTATAGCAGGAGAGCAAAATTGTCAAAGCTGAGGGCCTTAAACTGCCTAAATGGCTCCGAAACAAAATTACCCAACAGCTTGACGATGGCACGGCTGCTTGCATAAAGGACTTCTTGAACTGCAGAGGGGGGGAAAAAATGAGGCTTTGTGAGGATCCTTGCCAAGCCGTGCTTTGCAGAGCCAGCCCCCGATGCCCGTTCCGCAGGCTGGGAGCAGGGGGGCAGCTTTGGACCCCCTGGGCTGAGCACCTCAGGGTCGGCTGCACCCCACGCCCGGGAGAGGGCAGGGGCCGGCAGCGCCCACCCCAGCAGCCCGGGGAAGCAAAGCAGCCGTGAGACCCCTGCCACGGGAGCTGCTCTCCTGCCCCGGGGGTAGGGAGCCGCCGCGGTGGCTGACAGGGAGCACGTGGAGATAAAACCGGGGGAAATATCTGGGAGGAAAAAAAAAAAAAAAAAAAAATGTCAACCCGTACAAACTCAGGGACAGTCTTAAAGAGAGTAACATTTAGAGGCGATCCTACAGAATTAGCCACGTCAGTGTTAAAAAGAGCTATCCCAGCTGTTGGAGGAACCGAATCACCCGCAGAACCTTCCGGCAGAGCTCTGTGGGGCCACGTGCCCCCGAGGGATGCACGGCACCCCGCCTCCGGGCAGCCAGGGGGGTCGCAGGTCCCACCTCGTCCTTCAGAATGCCCATGCTTGCAGTTTCCCGGGACTGCATGGCAGCAGCCAAGCGGGCAGGGGTACGGGTGCTGGGAAGCTGCGGAGCACCCTGCTTCTGCCAGCCACGGGGGGGGTCCTGCCGGGCACAGCACCCCTGCCCACCACAGCACCCCTGCCACCACAGCACCCCT
>JADKXX010008810.1:0-23852 GCA_017310255.1 Butorides virescens
CCCCCCCCCCCCCCCCACCCCCCCCCCCCCCGCCTTCCGCCCCCCCAACCTCCCTGCTCTGCATCATTAAGAGCACAAGAGAAAGGAAGGGGGGGGGGATGCAACGCAGAACCGGTTTGGTATAATTAAGCGCTGCACTTATTAAAAATCCATCGGGTATCTCGGTTTTGCCGACTGCGATGGCACACGGGGCTTCGGTGGGGTCGTTGTCCTGAAGGGGCTGTGGAAGGTTCAGCCCCCACCGTGGTGGGCTCCAGACGCTGACCCCAGACCCCCCTGGCGGGACCTTCTGCCTGCAAAAAAAAAAGGCACCCTGCAAAAAGTTCGATAAGACTGGGTGAGATGCAGCAGGGGCTGGGACACGGTCCCGTACACCCAACTCTGTAAGCACTGTTTTCTGCAGAATAAAAGCCAACGCACCCAGCGCGGTGCAACCTGACCCTAAAAAGCCAACATTTTCAACGCAAAATCCTTGCCTTATTAAAAAAAAAAAAAAAACCCTACGAGGCATGTAAATGCGAACGGTTTATGCGAAACTGCGATCATCCCTTCCTAATGCGCTTCTCTTGCTGTAAGTCAGTCATCATTCTCACTTTGAAAACGCTTTTCCCTTTAAGCTGACGCTGTAAAAACCCAAACACCCAAGACAAACTGCCTCCCACCGTCTGGCTCGCTCGCACCCAGAAAGATCGTTTCCACTCTGCGGTTATATTTCTCTCGCTACTACGGAGTTACAACTGAGACGGATCCATCGGGAGACGAGGCGATAGAGGTTAGCGAGGAACGGGGACAGCGCGGGGGGATGCCTCTGCTCTGCCAGGACGACCTAAACCAACTCCTCCATGCGTCGCCAGCGGACGACGAGCGGCTTTGGTTTCGCCTCGTGGCGCTCACCCCAAGGGCGCCGGAGGAGCTCGGCTGCCGCCCCCCGCCCCGTGCGGCCCCGGGGCTCCCGCCGTGGAGCCGTGACCTCCCGGCCAGCACCGGTCACCTCACAACAGGCCGGCCAGGCGGTGGGTGCAACAGCACCAAAGAAACTTAGTGGAAAGGCCCTTATAGGGCTAAGTAACACATCTAATTACCATATCCTTAGAATAGATGTAATATAAATTTCATTACTCACTTAAAAGTTCTAAAGTTAACAGCATAAACTTGAAGTTGAGTAATTAAGTAATCCTTATATAGACACTTATTAAAGTATTTATACATATTATCTTAAATCTACATCTATCATTTTGCCAATTAAAATTAGGACTTTAATTGCAATTAAGTAATTTAATTGCCAATTGAACAGCAAAATTGCTAAGTGACTAATTTTAATGCCTATTTTAATTACCAATCATGACTGGGGAGGGAGCTAATCAAGCAGTATCAGAGTAATGATGTGAAAAAAAAGGGAGAACAAACATTCAAGACTACATGCTTTTAAAAAAGAACTCTAAATTAAATAAATGCAAACACAATTTTATACATGTGGGGAAATGCTGTATTTTGGTACCTAAATACAGGAGCATGAAGAACACGTTTAATTACAAAGAACCACCCCCTTCCCCCCCGTACTGGCGATGGAGTCGGTGCCCCTCATCCCTTCCCGTATTCGTCTCCCTGAGAGGTAACCCCGAAACCGTGTGGGGCTGGGAGGTTTGTGCCGTCACGAACTCGGCCGGCTGAGCTCCCTTAAAAAGCCATGCTTAAACTCCCCAAAGTTGGTCAATTCAAGAGTTTAGAAGGCCCCCCCCGACAGCAGGCGCCGGGGACTTGCACCAGCATCTCTGTCCCCAAATGGCCCGTGTAGGGGGACCGTCCCCAGGCATACTCCAAAAAGGAAAACTCCATCTTCCTGAAAGGCTCCCCCCTCACCGAGCCTTCCCAGCTCACTGGGACAGCGTCTGGGGGGGACGCACTGCAGCTGACCCCACAGGCCGCGTTTTGGAAACCGTCTGTGTGCAGGCCCGCTTGGGCGCTGCCATTTTCAGTAAGAGCGCAAAACCTCGCGTCACAGCCAGTTCCCACCGCCTGAAGGAAAGCGGCAGGGTTTGCCTGAGGGCGAGCAGCGCAGGAGCTGATTCCTGGCAGCTGCAACTGTACAGCTATTGCCAGAAAGATCCTAACTGGACCCCAGTCCCCCTGACTGAATTTCTGTTGTTTCAGCCACGAGGGCGGCAGCTGGACAGGCCAGGCACCGCCACGGCACCCAGGGAACAGGGGTGTCCTGGTTTCGGCTGGGACAGAGTTAATTTTCCTCCCAGTAGCTGGCCCAGCGCTGTGGTTTGGGTTTCGGATGAGCAGAATGTTGGTAACACCCTGATGGCTCCGTTGGTGCTGAGCAGGGCTTACACTGAATCAAGGACATTTCAGCTCCCCCTGCTCTGCCAGGGGCACAAGGAGCTGGGAGGGGGCACGGCCAGGACAGCCGACCCCGACTGGCCCCAGGAGCATCCCACACCGTATGACATCATGCCCAGTATAGAAACTGGGGAGAGTTGGCTGGGGGGCAGCGATCACTGCTCAGGGACAGGCTGGCATTGTGCATCACTTGGTTTGGATATTCTTTTATCATCATCATCATCATTGTTATTATTATTACTATTGTTGTTGTTGTTGTTATTATTATTATTATTATTTTCTCTTCCACTGCTGTCCTATTAAACTGCCTTTATCTCAACCCATGGGTTTTCCTTTTTCCCCCCCGATTCTCTCCCCCATCCCACTGGGGGGGAGGGTGAGCAAGCGGCTGCGTGGGGCTCAGCTGCCGGCGGGGGCCAAACCACGCCAGCAGTCAGTGCCGTGGCCAGCGCCGAGGGCGGCCGCCAGCATGGCCGGGCGGGGTGAGCGCTGCGGCCAGCACCCGTGGTGACTGCGACACGTCACGAACTCCGTGAAACACCGACCTCCGACGTTTTATTAATGCATACAGTCTGAACTACGGGATGTATTTGGCAGCCTTGGGCCATTGCAGGAACTCACTGTGCACAAAGCGCCCGGTTGTGCTGTACGTGGGCAACCCCAGCGTCGGTTCCTCGGCCAGAGGGAGTCCCGTGGCAGCGTCACGGGTTTGCTCCTCCTCTTCGCCAGGCCAGCGAGCCTCGGCTGGTGCCCGTGTACAACAGGGACCCCAGTTGTGTGGAATGTACAAAGGGGGGGCTGTACCGGCAATGCAACCCCTGCAGCTGGCCCTTCCCTACGTGGGCGCGCTCTCGGCACTCGAGTCACGCACGCGTGCCCTGTCTAACTCGGGGCAGTGGTTCAGGATGATGTTTCGGGAGAGGGAAGCTTTGTTCCCTCTTCAACACAGCAGATGTTGAAGACTCACAAAAAGACACCCGACCGAAGACACGGCGTGTACAAGCGGCTGCTACTGCTGGTGTCAGGAATCCCCGCCACAGGCCAGGACCCCGTTACCCTGCCTAGGGACAAGGCTGTGGGAGGGACGGTACCGGGCCCCCGGAGCACAGGCGATCACTCCCACTCTCTGAACACAGGCGCTGCAGAAGGGAGTTACACTGCTCTACACTGGTGTTACACCAAGAGGTCCAAAAGGAGCAGCACCACTTCAGTGAAGACCTTCCAGAAGGAAAGAGGACCAAGGCATCTTTTTCCCCAATTTCACTTGAACCCTTCTTTACGCGAGGTGCAAAGCCCCCAGGTGCAAGCCCAGATGGAGGAAGAGGCAGGCAGCACGTCAGGCACCACCAGGAATCGCCGAAAGATCAGCATCTTCATGGTGGCGGCTGCAGCGCCCGCACCGCACGGCCCTCCCCTCCGGCCCCGGGGCGGCAAAGCCGGAGCACGGGCGTGCGTGTTCCATGAGGACCATCAGGCCTCCACGCAGCGAGCCAGGAGCGGGGACAGCAGTAGAGCCCTGATGTGGAGTTCAGAGCCATCAGAGCGCGGTGGCGGGGGCTCATATCCAGACTCAGACGTGAGTGGGGTGGCTCACGGGCACTCCATTATCCCCCCTAAAACTTCCAGAGGAGCAGCATCCTCCCTTCCTCCCTGCTCCCAGTCTACTCCTGAAACTCAGCCGTGCTGGTAGTATCAGATGATACCAGGTGTTTTCCACGGCGATGTTTATTGCCGCTTGCCTCCTTCCCAACGTGCAATCGCTCCGTGGAAGCCTACAAAGCTCCACGTTCTTATCACCGGCAGGCAAGCGCAACGGGTCGCGCGTCGACGCCTGCCTGCTTTGGCAGCCGTCAGGGCCCCAGGATGCAAACTGATGTTCATGGCGGTTGAAGTCCGGCTCACTTCGGCCACATCCCTCGCGCAGCAGCCCCCAGGCCCCCCAGGCCCCCCAGGCCCCCCAGGCCCGTCACCGCTGCGCCGCCGCTCGGGTCACGGAGCAGAAATCGCCGTTCAGCCTCCCGTGCCGAGCCCTGACATCCTCCCGGGATCTCGCTGCTGGATCTCTTTCCCGGGGCAGGGTGCCCGCACCTACGGCACCTGTAGCATCCATACGCTCCCCGCCCGCCCCAGCCCCGCTCCGCTCCGCGCCCAGGCCCCGCCCCGGCCGCCCCCGCCTCTGCCAGCCCCCGCCGCCGGCGCGGAGCGGTGCGGAGCGGTGCGGTGCGGTGCGGAGCGGAGCGGTGCGGAGCGCCCGCCAGCCGGGAGCCCGGGGCCGGGGGCCGCCATCGCGTCAGCGCCCGTCAGCGCGGCGGCCCCGTGACGGCAGCGGCCCGGCCCCGCCGGCGGGGGGGTGCGGGGGCGGCCCCGGGCGCCCTGCGAGGGGCTCCCCCCGCTCCCCGCTCGGCCGGGGGGGGCGGGGGTGCCCCCGGCGGGGGGGCGGGGGCCCAACGGGGGTGCGGGGGTTTTCCACGCTCCCCCCGCGCGCAGCTCCCCCCCGGTCCCGCACAGCGCAGCTCCCGCTCGGCCCCGGCCCCGGCCCCGCAGCTCCCCCCCGACCCCGCAGCTCCCCCCCGGCCCCGCACAGCGCAGCTCCCGCCCGGCCCCGGCCCCAGCCCCGACCCCGCAGCTCCCCCCCGGCCCCGCAGATCGCAGCCCCCACCCGCTCGCCGTTTCGGATCGAACGGGCCGGGGCTGTCCGGGCCCGGGGGTCCCCTCGCCGGGCGGGAGGAGGTGCGGATGTCACTCGAGCGGCCTCTGGGTGGAAGCGGCGGCAGGAGCCGGGCTATTTTCAGTGCCTTGTAAAGTTTTCTTACATAAACCACGCACCCGCGTACCTAACCACCCCCCCACGCGCACATCCTATCGCACACGCGGGGGCTGCATTTCCAGCGCGGGCAGTGTTTTCCTAAAGGGTTTGAAAATGCCCAAAGTAGTAACTGTGCCGCAGAGACTCTTACAGCTTCTCTTTCCATTTCTGAATTTCTGTCACCTGACAAGGATGCTGGCTGGGTTGGAATAAGGGCAGAACAACCCCAAAATTGTCCCAGGAACGGCACTGGGACAGTGGCTGGGGCGAGGCAGCAGCCGCCTGCCGCCGCCTCGTTAGCAGGCCAGGGAAGTGGTGGCAGGAAAGCGGAGCTGCACCCTCCCAGCTCCTCGAGTTGGTTTGCTTCCAGTAGAATATATGAATGCAATTCCACTCCCTTCCCCCCCCCCCCCAAATTTATGCGTGCAGGCCATGGAGCTGCACATGGATCCGATGCTCCCAATGAAGCGGGAACGATGCTCCCAACGCCGGGGGCAGCGGGTACCTGCCCGGGCGGGCGTATTCCACCACCAGCACCAAGCCCCTGCAGCCCCTGAGCAAACCAGTGGTCAGCACGGGAAGGGCTGGCGCTTTGGGGGGACCGCTGTGGGCCGTGCCCAGGGGCAGCTGGAGTAAAAGCAAACCATCCATACTCAACAGCGCAAGAACCCCGAGACGTCATTTTTCAAGTCCCCTCACTGTTTGCTGCCCCGCTGAGTGTTTTCCCACCAGGGCCGCTGCCAGAAGCACCCGCTGGAGGACGAGGTACCAGGAGCACCAGGAGTACCAGGAGCACCAGGAGTACTGCGAGTACCTAGAGTACTGCGTCCAGCTCTGGAGCCCTCAGCACAAGAAGGACATGGAACTGTTGGAGCGGGTCCAGAAGAGGGCTACTAAAATGATCCGAGGGCTGGAGCACCTCTCCTATGAGGACAGGCTGAGAGAGTTGGGGTTGTTCAGTCTGGAGAAAAGAAGGCTGCGGGGAGACCTGATTGCGGCCTTTCAGTACCTAAAGGGGGCCTATAGGAAAGATGGGGAAAATCTTTTTAGTAGGGCCAGCTGGGACAGGACAAGGGGTAATGGTTTTAAACTAAATCAGGGTAGGTTTAGGCTAGATATAAGGAAGAAATTCTTTCCAATGAGGGTGGTAAAACACTGGAACAGGTTGCCCAGAGAGGTAGTGGAGGCCCCATCCCTGGGAACATTCAAGGCCAGGTTGGATGGGGCTCTGAGCAGCCTGATCTGGTTAGGGGTGTCCCTGCTTACTGCAGGGGGGTTGGACTCGATCCCTTCCAACCCAAAACATTCTATGATTCTATGATTCTATACCAGGAGCACCAGGAGCACCAGGAGCCGCAGACATCTGGCTCCAGGTGCCACGGCCGGTTAGCCAGCCATCCAAAGGGGACCCTTCCCTCCACCCGCGTGCATTTCCTTAGTCGAGAGCCCCCCGTTAGCAACGCACGAGACATCGGGATGGTGGAGGCGACACAGAATGTCCCGGAGGCCAGCGTGTGGCCACGGTGACGGCAGAGGTGGCCGGGGTCCACACTAGCCATTGCCCGTCTTGTTTGGGAATTGTCTCAGGGATTGGTTCCAGGCTGTTCTGCTAGCTCTGGAAACCCCCAAAAAACGTCACTTGAGCGATGTATTTATGCCACAAGCACTCTAAAAGAGCATAATGACACATTGTTTTCCCCGTATTTTGGTAATTAACTGACAAAACACACAGAAATCTGGTTTAATTAACCACTCTCTTTAAGTGAAATCCTTGTCGTTGTTTTAAGTGAAATGCTTTCTTGTTTTGGGAGGGATTTTCTCAATGTATCTGGGATCCTTCCCCCTCATACAGTCCTCAGGAATACGTTCCCGGGAAGACGCTGCCATATTTGACTGCGGGAAACCAGAAAATCGCAGAAGTTGGCAAAAGGGGCAGGTTCCCAGCGTGGCCCCCTCCAGCAGCCGGCCGCGCCGGAGGGCGTTGCTGGCCCCGTCTCCGGATGGGCAACGCCATCCAGAGGTCCTTGTGCGCGGTGGGGGCGATGATGAGCTCCGAAAGAGCCTCTGGGTCTGCCCGGGGCCGGCGCTGCTCAGAGCTGGAGCCAGGAACGGCGCTTGACACAAACCCAAGTATTTTTCCTCCAAGATGTTTTTCATTACTGCAGCCTCAGAGCAACAGCGTGAGGTTGCTCAGGACCCGGTATCAGGAGCCCCATCCGCGGGTGCCAAAACCGCCTGCGCGAGAGAGGGTGTTTCTCGGGACATCACGGCATCGTTATCTTCCACCCTGCGCTGCGGTCGCTTGCATAAAGCCTGGCAGATGTGAAACATAATGCCGGAGGAATGTCTGGTTTGACCGAGTTACCAGGAGCCTATTTCTGTAATCCCCAACTACAAACAGTTTGCTGAAGCCCTCTCAAACGCTTTGCTGTGGGATGGACTCGCTGCCAAAGGCGGGAAGCGTTTGGCCCGGTGAATCCATCGCCGCAGAGGATGGCCACGAGCCCTCCTTGGCTAGCAGAGCTGCCTATAAAGATGTCGTGGTTGTGAAGGGTCGGGTGTGCAGCCTGCATTTTGCGGGGGAGCTCGGCAGCGGTGCCGATGGCCTCGCCAGCACTGCCGCGGTGCTGCAGGACCAATGGGCGCTGCTTTGGGGCCTGATCCTCCCACTTCGCTGAAGCCTTAAGCAAATAATCTTCCATCGAGGCTGTATGCCTCGAGAACCCCCGAAACAGGGATATTTTCAGTATTTTACAGGGTATCTCTGAAAGCGGTTGTGCTTACGAGGAGTGAGTGGGGGTCTCGTGCGTGCGGACCTGGCGGAGCGGCGATGGAGCGTGCCAGCAGCCCCCCCGGGTGCCAGCCCCCTCCTCCGTCCCAGCGCAGGCTGGGTTGGAATTGTGCACAAGCAGAACCCCCCCGTCGCCGGCCGGCGGGGCTGGCTCTGGGCTGCTGGGTGGCCCTGCCCAGGGCACCCCGCGTTGCCCGGTGCCTGTCAGAAGCTGGGCCCCCTCAGCCGGGATGTGTCCCCGGGCGAGGGGCTCTCCCCACTTTTCCCCTCCCTCCTTCCTCAGGCAGCCCCAGGGAGGGCACGGTTTGCAAAACACGCGTTTCATTCCTAGCGGTGGTCAATGTGCAATTTGCAAATCACTGCTCTGAACGAAGTCTGAGCTATAAAATGCAGTCTCTCCTTGGCAAGAGGGCTGTTAGATCCTTTTTTCCCTGCTGAAGGTACTGATGGTAACGGATGGAGAGCGACAGCCGCTGAGGCGGGGCAGACACCGGGAACGGAGCTATCAGCATTGTGTCTTCGTCCAGGCACGCGTGTGACAACGACCTTCCTCTGTGGCTGGCTCTGCCACGGGTGTCGAGCAGTTAGCAAATGCCAGAATACAAGTTCAGAAATAAAATCTCACGGGAATTCTGGTGATCTCCTGGGTAAAAGGCTCATGCCGTACTTCAGAAAGGCTTCAGAAAACAGTGGTAAAATTAGGGAAAAATGACTCACGATAGTTACAAATCTGCAAAACTCTTCATGTGTGTGACCGTTGCTGTCATTAGAGGTAAATGGCGGGGAGAATAAACCCATTAATGCAGGATGTTAATTGAAAACAGGACTTGTGTAGAGAATGGAGTTTGTAATTACAAGAATAGTCATTAAAATATCATTTTGCTTCTTAAAATGCCTGACTTTAATACAGAGTATGAAGGAGTTCCATTTAAAGAAGTCAATTATTTCCAACACTTCAAAAAGGGAAGTCTAAGCTGAAAAAGATTTACCAAAGATGTTACGACAGGTTTTTAATTGTCAGTTTTAAAACGCTGTCACGGAATATCAGCTGAACCCCATTTTTACTGTCACTGTGAGATGTGCTTTACTCCTGTGCAGGTTCTGTTCCTTTCCAGGGCTTTCTCCGGAGCTGTGCTCCGGGTATGGCGGTGGGTCGCAGCCGCAGCCTTTGCTTTACAGAAGCTCCAGGGTAACGCTTTTGACTTGCCCTTTGGGCCTCTGGGGGGCTCTGGGTGCCCTACCCGTGGCAGGGCTGATGCTGGTGGCTTTGCCTCATGGTCTCCCAGTCCTGCTGTGGTCTCTTGGGCACGGTGCTGCGCTCGCTTGGCTGCCTCCCCTCCCGGCTCGGCTCTGGCCAGGTGCAGGTGCCGCTCTGTGCCCAGGGGTCTTCTTCCTTCACCACTTTTTGGAGACACAGGTTGATGGGGACTGGTGCTTGGGTGAGGCGGGGGGCACCCGCCCGCTCCTCTGGGCTTCGGGTGCTTTGCAGCCTCCTGCCGCCTTCAGAAGCACGCACCGGGCGAGGGCCCAGCACCGCAGCCGCTCGCGGCTCCCAAAGTGGCTGCAGGCATCGTGCAAGAATCGGGAGCAAACAAAGAGGAGCATTTTTGTGGGGAGTAACTGCCGGCTAGAGCGGGGCATGCCTTGCGCAGTAAACAAGCCCTTTGGCAGAGCAGGGCGCATGGCAACATCTGCCACGCCGGCGCCTGCAGCTCCTACACGCGGGCTTCGATTTCCTAATGTAGGCGTTCGGTAAAGGGGTTATAGAATCATAGAACGTTTTGGGTTGGAAGGGACCCCTAGAGGTCATCTAGTCCAACCCCCCTGCAGGAGCAGGGACACCTTGAACCACATCAGGTTGCTCACAGCCCCGTCCAACCTGGCCTGGGATGTTTCCAGGGATGGGGCCTCCACCCCCTCTCTGGGCAACCTGTTCCAGTGTTTTACCACCCTCATTGTAAAGAATTTTTCCTTAGATCCAGTCTAAACCTACCCTGCTTCAGTTTAAAACCATTACCCCTTGTCCTGACACAGCTGGCCCTACCAAAAAGATTTTCCCCATAATGTGCCTGCAGAGGAGCACGCAGCAGCCCGCATGCCGCGCACGCTGTGCCGGTGATCCCCAGCGCCGACCACCGCCAGGGCCCGGCGATGGGCCCGCCGGCACGGCCCCCGTCCTCCGCCCGCGCGGAGCTGAGGGTACCCGCACACCCCCGCCGCGTGGCGCCTGCCGCGCGGGGTCACCGGCTCCTCCAGGGATCACGACAGACAGCGAAAGCTCAGAAACCGTGTCGGGAGGACCCGCATTCCCCTTGGCTTTGGCCCCTCTCGCCCTCCCGGCAGCCCTCCTTCGCCTTCAGCAAGGCTCGGCTGGAATTCACCCCCAGCGCAGCACCCGGTGCCACACAAGGTATGTGCTTACCGTATCCAGCCAATGACGAAACTATGGAGGAACAGGCAAGTAATGATGCACAACAAATAATACGGTCGTTTCTGCAACGTTTGAAACGCAGTAAGCAATAAACGCTGATTTGAGAGAGCGGTATTAAATAAAACCACCCAAACTGTCGTTCAACCTGCACACAGAACAGCGGGAAACCTGGGGGGTTTTCAGTTTTAACTAAATGGGATCTGGTTCTTCAACATGAAAAGACTAGATTAAAACTGAAATAAAAATTGAATCCCATTAATATGATTAGTAAATAAAAATATATTGGGTTTTGGATGAGAGAGCTTTGATAATAAGAGGTATCATAAAGAGAGAAATCAAAACTGGATTGTGTATTCACCAGATTGTTCAATGCAAAAGCCAACAAAATTAGGCAATATCGATGTGATAAGCGAGAAGAAATGTATTAGTTTCCAGATCACAACATTCCAGTACAAGATATCATTGGAAAACCAAGTCAATTTTTATATCAGTCAAATTCCTATTAAATTAGCCCATACTTTGCAGCAAGCAAATCTACAGAGCTGGCCCCTATTGACATATTGATAATGAGATGTAAATATATTGCTTTCTGGTTCACAGCAATTCAGCAACCCACCGGCGCTCGCTAACAGCGGTCTCACCCGAACACCGCCGCCGTCAGGCCGGCTGGGCGAGTGTTGCCGGGCTGTCGGTAGCCACGGCGGCCGGTCCTGGGTCTGGGGTCAGGGATGCTGAGCAGAGGCGGTGGCTGAGCATCAGCCTGGCCCCTCAGCCCGCCCACCAGCCAGGGCGGTAAGGATTCGGTGACGCCAGCTCGGTGCTGTGAGGGTGATGCAAGTCTGCACCCGCTGCTGCACTGGGTCCTGGCTTAAGCAAGAGAGGGTTTAGTGCTTGGGGAACAGTGGCCTTCATGTCACGGGGTGGGGAGGGACAAAATCCACCTTCCTCGCCTACGCAGCCACACAGCCTGCGGTCCCCGCGGGATGGAGTGCCCTCGGACCTGCACTGTGTCACCGAGGGGGAAAACCTCCTCTGCTGCAAACGGGCTGCGTCTGGATTAATAACAGAGCGAGGGAGGGGACCATCTTTCCATCTTACGTCTTTGGGCTGTGAGGCTTGGACGTGCTTCTCTGGAGTCAGTGGTAACTTGTACATGAAGGGGCAAGAATCAGTTTGGCTGAACTCCCAGTTCCATGGGCATTTGACATTGTTTTATTAAGGTTTTTAAAGAAATAAAAGGTTTAGTCTAATTTCTAAAGAAATGTAAAGTTTTAGCCTTCCTCCTTTACCTAAAATAATGGTTGTACGGCTTTGTAAGAATTTATTCTCCCTGCTGTATGAAGATCGGGTTTAACACACGCCGTAATGGTCTTGCCTGTCCAACTGCTGTTCAGCCTTATATCAAGACACTTCGACGCTGCAAGCTCACAGCACGCTAGACCAGCATGTCAGAAAATCCAGAGCAGTTAAAACCTCTTTGATGAATGTGACGAAGAGAGCCGCTACTACAGTAGTAAAGCTGCATTTTTGCTTCACTGTCACATATACCACACCTTGCAGCAGGTTAACATCTGGACAAATGAGTTTGGGAAATTTATTCGGTGGGAATTAGAGCAGGAATTAGCTGGACGTGCTGGTATATTGAAAAACGCAAACACAACAAAACTCTTGACCCTGCCTTACAAGATCCTTGCCGGCACGGTTAATGCCATGGAGATAAATGCAGCCAGCAGAGGAGAGCTGGTTCTCGGGAGGAGAGCAGGCAGGGACGGGGAGAACAGCGGACAGGGAAAGGGCAGGAGGAATGATTGTGTGGATGTGAGAGAGGACATTTCTTTTTTAAATCTGGTCAATACACGAGCACGGTGGAATGGGCAGGCCCACCCCCTCTCACGTATCCATACACCCAACCGGTACTGCGACTTACTGGGATGGAGGAATCAGAGGAAAACTTGGGAAATACCTTCAGTTTGAGGCCCGAGTTAAATGCTGTTAGTAATAGCGTGGTTCGTTCCCAGTGGCATCCAAATCTAAGTCTGGGAAGGTAAAACAAGGGGGAAAATTTGCCATAGGATCAATGAGCAAAACACAATCAACCGCTCTCGAAGGATGGGCAAAGTGCCTGACATTACGACCAACGTTTTGATGGAGCTCCCTGCACACAGCCCTCCCCCCACACGGCTGTACAGACACCGGCCCGGTCATCCCGGAGCCCCAAAACCTTGGGTTGCAGCATCCAGCACTGCAGAGGCCCCAATCTTTTTTGCAGCCACGTACGGCGTGCCCACGTCCTTTCTACATCCCTTTATTCCAGTGCGTGAATTTCAAGGGTGCCAGGTGAGACACTATGGGCCAGGACCTTGCTTTTTTCAAACACTACATGTTATTGCTACTTCATCTAATTTAAGCTCCAAAGTGAAAAATGCTCCTTATTGGCTGAATTAAAAGTCGCTTTTTCTATGTGTTTTGTTTTCTGGTTTTCTGTGGGCTTTTTTCTGTCGCTGCTTTCTGGTTCTGAGCAAGCCCTTCTCTCTCAGTCTTAGCATAGCGACAGGATGAGAAGCTCACAGGCCACTGAAGGAGCTGCCACCACACAACCTGGTTTGTCTTCCAGGAAATCAACCTGAGACCCCCTGTAGGATGTCCCTTGTAGGAATGAGTTCACTCAAGTAATAGCAGTAAACTCCTGTCCTGAGGGCTTCTCCGTCATTCGTGTTCCCGACGTCCATCACCGGTGAGACTTCCGCTTTGCTCCGTTTCTTATTAACAACAAATTCTCGTTGTCCTTCAGCATATGATGCTTTTTCACAGTTATTTTTAGGTTCATTTGCTGTAATATGGCTGCCTGGCAGCAGAACCACAACAGGACGTGATAGATGTGTTCTAGATGCTCTTCTGAGATGGTATTTGTGTTCATCTACTTGCACTAGTGCAGAGGAATAAAGCAGTTACTCTGATATTTTTATGTAATGAAAATATATATAATAATTACCGAATTTATTACTATTATTATTATAATTCAGTAATTACAATATTATTGAAGTGAGAGAAAATGTCAAGCTGCCAGTTTCCTATCAGATCAAAAGTAGCCTAGTAACAAAAACTAAATCCAAGTGTACTTTTTGCAAGAGCAGTTAGTAGTAGCCCTCAGTTTGGTTTGGTTTTCTTTCTGTTCAAAAGCCTGGGTAAAGCAGCCCATTTCCCCCCATGGACCAGGAAAGGGGAAAAAGATGATTTTATATGAGAATATTCATGGTTTATGAGGGGAGAGCAGGGCCCTGCTTGGCAGAGGAGGCAAAGGGAATGATCATAGAAACATAGAATCACAGAAACATAGAATCATAGAATCATGGAATGCTTTGGGTCAGAAGGGACGCCTAGTGGTCACCCAGCCCAACCCCCCTGCAGGAGCAGGGACACCTTGAACCACATCAGGTTGCTCACAGCCCCATCCAACCTGGCCTGGGATGTTCCCAGGGATGGGGCCTCCACCCCCTCTCCAGACAACCCCTGCCAGGGTTTCACCACCGTCACTGGAAAGAATTTCTGCCTTAGATCCAGTCTAAACCTACCTGGATGGTTCCCAGGAACTTTACAAAAGCATCTGGCATTGATGAAACCAATGAAAATGTCATGCTCCTCGGATGAGACGGCTGACACGTGTTTGGGGTGACCCCATCTCCCACCTGGGGCTCCCTTTGCACGGAGAGGTGAGGGGCGGGGGGCACAGGCCACCCCTCTCCTGCTCCTAATCCACCCACACTTGGCGCATTTTTTGGGTGGAGAGCAAACCATGGCTGCTCCGCTGTTAATGGCACAAAACTAAGACCTGCGCAAGGGAAGGTGCCCGAATTGCCAAGGACAGACAACAGCTCCGTGGTTCTTCGGCCACACCGGAGGCAGCTTGTCCCCAGCTCACAGGAGGAGAGAAGAGACCAAGTGGATGCGGGACAGAAAACTCTTACTCAGTTTAACCAGGTTTGTCCATGCGGAGATCAGACCTTTCAATGATACAGCATTACACACAGAAGAAATTGTTGGCTGTTGTGATCTGCGATGAGGAAAAATCATTATTAAGTGCAAAAAAGCAGTTGTCAATATGAGGCCACGTCTCCAGGCCCGTTCGGTTGAACACAACTTTATTCTAAGCTTAAAGGGCTGCACACCTCATCCTGTAATGTCTCAAAATTATTTATTTCCAAAAGACTTAAATCTTCCTTTTGTCTGAAAAAAACCTTTATAGTTTGGATTCCAGATGTAAGCTGAAGAACACAAAGAACGGAGAAGCAGGAGATTCCCCTTGAGAAAATGGAGCACCAGAAGCTGAAATGCTCCATAGTAATTTGAGGTAAGAGTTAGGCTTGATTCAAGATGATGAGTATGAGCCTTGCCTTCTTGTTGTGCAATTTTACGCCATCAGAAAAGATCTTACTTAATATTTGTAATGGTACTGTGGTTCGGACTGGGCTGAAGAGCATGTTGTATGATACTTAGCACCCGAAGGTGATGGGTTTCAACTGGGGTATATATGTTTCCAAAACTTTTCCAGGAACCACAAAGAACATTTGTTCTAAGAGAGAGCTCGTAATATCTCCTCCTTAAAAATATGACACTTAGCAAGCAAATCTGGGGAAAAAAATACATAAATGTCTTATTTATTGTGTGTCTGCGTGCTGGGGACAGGGTGAGAACTGCCAGTGTGGAATAAGGTTCAGAGAATAAGTCAATGCTTTAAGAAATAATAATAATAGTGTGCTTTTGCAGGGTTGGGGTAAAATATTTTGCAGAGTATTTTAATCAGGCGTTCCCTGAACAAATCTGAAGCGTCCTGTTGAAGGATCTGTCCTAATGAGACTGCGGTGTTGCTTTCCAAATCAGCTTTGACCTTGGCTTCACGGGTGGGTCTGTAAATTGAAGGCCTGCAAAGAAATCAGGAGCGTTCCGCCGGGTGGATGCTTCGGCTTTATAATCTGTGCAGACCTGTATAACTGTGCCAGACTCTGTCTTGCCGGGCTTTGCAAAACACTCCTATCTGCCTCAAATCCTGAACTGTTCATTTTCATCTCTGATTAAGCTGAAGACCAGTCGAAGCTCCTTTTATTAAGTCATACAGACTCCTACCTGCTTCCTGAGGGCTAAATTTGGCTGAGAAAACCATTGCAATATTGTGTAATTAATTTGCCAGTCAAATAATTTCTGCAGGGCTATAATTTACTTATCCGTCTGCAACCCTAATGAATGTCCCAGTTCACTACTTTGATCCTGTTTTCTGCCTTTTTATCCTCTTTTTTACCTCTAACTTTCACAATTCTTTACTCTGGGCTGATTCATAACCTGTATTTTGGGGATGTTCTTATGATGCGCTTGCTGGGAACAACAAAAACTGGCTGAACTTAGACTGTGCAGGATGCCTTGCATGACTGGGAACTAACGCCAGACCTCCTTGCTTTATGCCTCCACTTCACCACGTACAAGGGAGTTCATTTGATAAAAATCAGAGACGTAAAAATGCAGCAGAAGAAGTGATTTGTATTTGGAGGACGTAAGAAAGGCTGTAACTTCAGTCAAACTCAGTCTAGCATATGTGCAGAGCTTCCTACAGGTTGCTGTGAGCACTGTGTTCCCTGATGAGTGGCAGCAGACAGAAACTATCTGGTAAATTAACGTCGGTGATTTTTTTAGTTGTTTAACTTTGTAAATCACAACTCCGTCCTCGGTTTTTTTTCTGATACTTTTATTATTTAAAATGGTTTGGTAAGTGGCGCAAGTAAGTAGTTAGCGTGCTCTTCATAATCTCTGAAATTTGCCACTTTACGGTTTTCCAAATTTCCAGCAGGAATGTGCTTTTGAAGGAGGATAGGAATGCTAAATGAAGTCTAAATCATGTAAGAGATGCGTGAATACTCCGCACTGACTCACTGACTTCAAACAAATGGACAATATGATCATACAATAGAAGAAAAAAAATAGCTTTAGCTCTTTCTTCATAAATGGCTGATGCCATTGCCACGGGCTCCAGCGCTTGGTCAGGGCTCGTGGGAGGGCACGGAGGGCTGCAGCGCCAAAGCCGGGAGGAAGACGGCACCTGCGGGGAGCAGAGGCCTGGCGGTTGCGCAGGGCAGCGCATGGCTACGGCTGAGCCGGATCAACGCAACGGATGCGAATCCCTGTGTTTGTTTCATACCCCTGTGCTTTGCTTCTGCGTTTTATTGAATTAGAGTGTTTATTTTAAGAAGGAATTTTGAGTGCAAGCATTTAATCCTGGGAACAAGTGCAGTGACAGGAAACTTGTACGGGAAAGAAATGCAGCGATACCCATCTTCTCTCAGAATGTCACTGGGATCATTCCTATGCAGTCCGTACGTCAGGTAGCTTTGGAACAGAACCCTTGTCGGGCTGGACTGCAGAAAGCTTGGAGAAAAACTGCTGTGGAAAACACAGAGTGAATTTAAGCGTGCGTCTGACGAGAATCCATGAAAAATGCAAAAACTTGAGCAGATGCAATGAAAACCCAGTCCCCGGGGACAAGGCAGGCCGCCCTGTGAGGCGCGTAAGGCTTGCGAGGTACCAGGAATGAGTTAATCCCAGCGAGGAATGCGGAGGAGCTGCCAGATAACAGTGACATTGTTTTTCCCTGATGTCAGCACCGAAACCCAAACACAAAGAGGTGAATGTAGTCCTCTGAGAGAGCTGTTGAGAAAGCTGAATGTGGAGCTTGTGCCCGGGCATCCAGCAGCATTTACAACTGCTCGGGCACAAGATGACAAAGTGTTTCCTGGAACCAGGGGCTGCCTCCAGACATCTGGGCAAGCCCGAGCTGTGGGCGATATTCGGAGGGATCATGAGATGTGCATGTGTCGGCGCGGGAGCTGTACGGCTGCTACGGCAGCAAGGGGGTTCCACTTCTGCCTCCTGAAGTGTTAAGAACGCACAGCTCTGGTAGGCTTGGGCTTAACACCGAGTAGATTTAGAGCCATCTGCGGGTGATTTTTTTTTTTTTTTAACTTTACAGCTCAGTGTAAGTTATCTTATTTTCTCCTGTAGCATCCACATGTTGAGCCTTGCCTGAATAATTCAATTTATTCCGTATTTGGTAGGTGATGGTCTGGAGGATATTTAGGCCTAGCCGCAACAGAAGCATTGTTTCACTTCAATATAGGCAGCGCATAAGCTCTTGTATTGGTTCCACCGGGACAGTAATTAAATACTTGCTGATCTGCTTTGGAACTGTCGCTGCTCTCCTCGGCAGCTTGAATGTGCTCTGCCTTGATCCACCTCCCAAACGGGAAGTCTCACAATCGGCCTGACTGTCCATCATGGCTGAGAAATCCATAAAGGCATAGTAATATCTGTATTATTCATTTCCTACTATTCTGAAGTCTGCAGAAAGGTAAACAAAAGGAGAAAAACCTGAAGAGAAGGTTTTAAATTGCTTTGTGTTTTTATTGCAGTGGTTGGTATTAACCTGCTCTGCACCCTTGGCTCAGCCTCGTTAGGAGCCACTGCTATTCTGTGCTTCGCGTTACCAGACGCACCAAATAGTTCGTATGCTCCGTTAATTATGAAAATCAAATTCAGTAACTCCTAGAAAGCTGCTCCTTAAAATCTGTTTTGAAGAAAGTCAAGCTGTTAAATGCTGCTTTCTGACAGGATAGAAAAACGTGAGTCGCTGAGGTTATGGATGTCAAAATGGGGTGCACTGGAGGAACCGCGTGCGGTGGCGAGGGGTCCTCCTCGTCTCAGGCTCTGCGAAATGGGTACAGCTGCTCGCAACAGTACGAATTAAACGCACTATAGTATTACATGCCATAGTATAGCTGCACATTGAGGGGAGAGTAGCATGTATCACGGAGACAGTGCTCACATTCTGAAAGCAAACCCAAACGGAGAGTGGGACCGGGCAGTTCCCACTAAAGCTAATGGAAGTTGCTGGTTTTGCTGGGAACATGCCACCACAAGAACCTGGCTGGGTTCTTTTTCTTTTAGTATCAGGGCTCTAAACTTGCCAAGTCCAGACTGAGATAGGAAAAATATCTCAGAAGAGGTGCAACTGAGAAGCTTAGATTTGTTAGGAGAATCTGAGATTAGAGAAGATGTACTGAAAAAGGTGTATATATGTGTTAATATGAGGAATCACAGAATCATGGAATTGTTTGGGTTGGAAAAGCCCTTTAAGCTCAAGACCAACTGTCCCCCTCCCCCTGCCATCCCCCCCCCAAACCCTGGCCCTCAGCACCGCCTCTGCCCGGCTGTTAAATCCCCCCAGGGGTGGGGACTCGACCCCTTCCCTGGGCAGCCCCTTCCAGCCCCTGACAGCCCTTTGGGGAAGGAATTGTTCCCCAGGCCCAACCTCACCCTGCCCTGGCACAACCTGAGACCGTTTCCTCTTGTCCTAGAATCATTGCATATTTTTATGGGTAGGAGTAAGGAGTTGCTCACAATCCATCCTAAAAGAAACAGCAGGGTATTGTGACCGTAAGCCTTGAGTCCTCTGAGGAAAAACCCCGTGAAGTTGAAGGATCCCAATGACCGGGCACCTGCAACCGCCCTGGCGCAAGGCTTCGGCAGACGGGGCAGCAGTGGGGCCCCAGCCCTGCCAGGCGAGGGGGCACCCGCGCCCCACACTCCCGCGCCCTTCCAGCCCCACACCCCTCTGCCCTCCTGCCCCCGCTGCGGTGGCCACGGCCTCCAGACACCCCGGGCCTCTTTCAGGGGGCGATGGCGCCTCTCCCCCATGGGGTGCCTGCCTTTCGCAGGGCGCAGGCTCCGGCTTCTGGGCAAAACCCCAGCGCTGCGGGGACGGGTGTCCTGGGGGTCGTGGGGCACCCTGCCTGCGCCCTGCCCGCCCCTCGGACATGCCGGCAGCATGAGGTGCGGGCTGAGGTGCGGGCTGAGGAGGCGCGGGCTAAGGCGGCGCGGGCTGAGGTGCAGGCTGAGGTGCAGGCTGAGGCGAGGCGTGGGCTGAGGCGGCGCGGGCTGAGGCGAGGCGCGGGCTGAGGCGCGGGCTGAGGCGGCGCGGGATAAGGCGGCGCGGGCTGAGGCGCGGGCGGAGCGGGCGAGGCGGCGGCGTTGCAGGCCGCTCCTCAGGCTCTTCCCCCGCCCTCCAGGCTCCTCGAACAGGCCGGGGGTTCCCCCACGGGGTTTTGGCTCGAAACGCCGGGGAGCCCGCGGCTGCGCCCCGCGCCCAGCCGCAGAGGGGGAAGGCGAAGGCGCGCGGGCAGGGGAAGGGCTTTTCCTGTCGGCGGTGCCCCCTCCACCGAAGACGGGGCTTGTGCCGCTCCCGTGTCGGCGCCGCTCGGCTGGAAGCGCGGCCGCTGTCGTTATTCCGCGCTGCCGGGCCCAGCGCGGTACCGGGACGGACGCGCCGGAGGAGGGGGCCGCGCGGGGAGGGGGAAGGCGGCGCGGAGGGCGGCGGCAGCGGGGCGGCCCTGGGCCCGGCCCGCCCTCTGATAGCGCCCGGCAGAGGCACCCGACAGCCGGGGATGTAGCTCAGTGGTAGAGCGCGCGCTTCGCATGTGTGAGGTCCCGGGTTCAATCCCCGGCATCTCCATCGGCTTCTTTTTTTGGGGTTTTTTGTGGGTTTTTTTTTTTTTTCCTTTCCGCCTCCCTCCCGCTTACCTCGGGGCCAGCGGCGCGCCGAGCCGCCTGCACCGACGTAACGTCGCCCCCGCAGCGCCGGTTCTTCCCCCTCGGGAGTCCCGCGGGGAAAACAAAAGGGCGCGCTGCGAAGGCGGCCCCCGCCAAAAGGGAACTGCATTGGCCGGGAATCGAACCCGGGCCTCCCGCGTGGCAGGCGAGAATTCTACCACTGAACCACCAATGCACGCTCGAAAACAGATCCGCCGCCCCCTTCCTCGGCGAGCTTACCCGTGCAGCGCTCCCCACATTTTCCTCCTTTTTTTCAATTCCGTGTTCACGGTCAGGGGTTTTCAGCCTTTATTTCTAGAAGAAGAAAGAAAGAAAGAAAAGATTTTTAGAAAGTTAGCAATGTCTGTATACATTTTTCCTCTAAAGGATAAAAAAAAAACAAATTAGAAAATTGTTTAATATATGCATCATCCTTTACATTTAAAAGGTCTCAGACCAAGTCACAAAAGGTATATTTTTGTTCCTTTTCCATAGTAGAAGGACTTTGCCAGAGGAGGCCACTGGTTAAGAGCTCACAGGATCTACCAGCACAGGAACCGTCACAGTCCAACGCCCGAACTCGCGTCTCCGCTTTCTCAGTTGAGGCAGTACCAGGGATCCTGACGCCGCAGCACGACACAACTTTGTGTAGTGATGAGGTATCAACAGAATGCCATTGCTTGCACTGCAACGTAATGATGCCATGCTCTAATATAAATCATGTACGCTCTTGACATTTAGTTTGTCTTGGACACGCTCCCAAGCACGGCCACGCATGAGCCAAGGAGTTCAAGGAAAAGCAGCAGCAAGTGTTTCGTGTCCAGAGAACATCAAGATGTACGTACGAGAAGAATGGCTGTGCTGAAGCACACCCTCCAGACAGGATGAACGCCTACCACCAACCATCTCAAGAAAGGCGGTAAGCAGGGGCTTTTTCTTCCACAAACGTAATTTGACATTGCAGATAATGTTCCAGTTTCCTGTGTGAACATACATTAACACCAAAATGCAGACTTCCTTGCAGAGAGTCCTCTGCTTACCGGCCCTGCAGCTATTACCCAACCGTTCCCAACTGCACGTTCAGTTCATTGCAAAGGTGAATTTTTTCTGCACACGTAAAGGAGAAGCTGAGCAATACTTGCATTCTCAGTCAATCTAGAAAGAAAGTCAAGGCCACGATTTGCTCAGCGGCCAGTTGGAAACCAGCGACAGTATTTCCCTGTCACCCCCGGCCCAGGGGAGCGATGCAGGCCAGTAACAATGCCATCACAGTTCCTTTTCCCCTAAGCTTGATTGCAACGTCTTCATTTCCACCAGCAGAAAGTAACGTAGTAAATACTTCAAGGAATAACTATTATTTAGGCTATTGCTTACAGTTGCATCGGTCAGCCTTGAAAAACTCTTTTCCCAGGCAAGCATAGGAACAGAATTCCCCAAAGCAGTTAGGCAAAAAATATTCGTATTGAGAAGACTCTAATTCACTCTCTTGATGTATCTGAAAGTTAGCCCTGCTGAGGTAAACAGCAATAGTTGACCAATTAGTTCCCCCCCCACAACTTTTATCCCCTCACCCCCTTTCCTTTCTGGCCAGCTGAAATGCTGGGAGGCAGGGGCCGGATCTGGCAATGCCTGTGCACAGCCACACGGGAACCAGCAGCGCTCCGGAGGAGACAAGAGTCCCGGGGCTGGTTCTCAGGGGGGTTAACAGAACAGGCTGCGTTTCTGTGCAACTGCCCCTCCTTAGAGAATCCTGTTGCAGAGGATCGCCACAGTAACAAACTTTGCACTAGGAGCAAGCCCGTCTGGTTCCCGGAATAGAAATGAAGCCCGTTCCTGCACTCAGAGTTAATAATTCAGAGAACAGTTTCCCATGTCCATTAGACCACATCTTGCATCTGCTCGGAACATCTGTGGGCGTTGGCTGACGTACTACAGAGAACTCTGTAAACCAGGAGTTTGGCAACTCACGTGCCTCACTGGAGCTCAAACGTTGCTCTAGAACATGCTCCGGAAACCCCTTTTCAAGCTGCGTGACACAGGCTCCTACTTGGCTTCCCTCTAAAAATGACTGTATGTAGGAGAGTGCTGAATGAGGGAGAGAATCGAGACCTGTAATAGTAGAAAATGGCGGTCCGGAGTCACAGAACTAGTGAAAATTTCACAGGATTGGCTCAGCTAGTTAAGAATCTGCATCCTACTCCGGTGAGACAAGGAGTCCCTAGGAGTTCATTGCCTTAGCCATCACAGCGGCTGGGAGAACGCTCCCTGCAAAACCTCGGTGCGGAAGGGTAGGTTTTGTGTACGCCTAGCAGAACGGTACAGGAACATTCAGTGAAATTGCTGTCCTGAACAAAACCAGAGTACAAATACTTCATAAAAATAAATGTCTCTTAGCTGTCACCCGTAAAACATATCTAATTTTCAAAGTTCAGTAGATGGCTTGGATGGCATCAAGCATCCAACTTCATATAACAAGGCTACAGCATCTAGGGAAGTGCATAAAATGTACTTGTACGTTTCTATCCAGCATCTGATGAACGGGCGAGAGGGATTATCTTGTCAGAGACTCGGGACATCAACCCCTTCGGTTCAGTTAAAAAATCTGCCTGGTCACCACTTTCTCACGTTTAACTAGCATGTACCTAATAACCTCATATTACCAGGGAAGTGCCGTCAAGACTTCTTACTGGCCCCCAAAATAACGAAGGATAACTGCAGGCCTTTCAAAACGGCTTCTAAAAGCCTCTTGGGTAAAGGCTTCCAAAGCGGCCCCTTGTCCCCGTTTCCAGAGTGCAGAAAATTTGTACCATCCCTGGCAAGTCCTCCGCTGAGTGGAGTACATGCACATCAACTTGATTGTAACAGGTCACGGAATAAGCTGGGCATTTAAAAATATCCACCTACCCAAAAGGACAAATGAATACGTATTATGGAGCCTTCAGCAAAGACTGTTGAAACAAAACAAACAAAACAATCGTGGTAATCTTTTAGGTACGACTTATAATGTAGAACAACTTGTCAGTGCGGGTTAAAGTTTTAAGGCCTAGCAATTTTGACAGCGTCCCTTTGAGCACAGTGAGAGCGCAGGGACGAGCAGGACAGCAAAAGGTCACTTGGTCACACGTATCTGCTGCCTCTTTTAAGTTTATCTCAAGACCCACCAGGCACGTCCCAATTAATTATTTAAATCTGCAGGGAAAAAATCTTTCTGTAGATGAAAAGGTATACTCATAAATTCTGGGGGGGCTACAGGATGGCTGGCGTGGTCAAAAATAGCGCAAAGAGGAAGCCGAGGCGTGGTGGCCGATCCACAGGCTGCAGACACCATGGGAAGCCATTTACACCCCCCACCGCTGACTTGTTTCGGATACCAGCGGAGTGGAAACTTACGGATTTTCCTATATCCCTTTGTTTTCAACTGACCAGTTCTGGATTACAAAAGGTCACCGAACCCAAACTGACAATGATCTATGTGGTTATTTAAAATAACTTTTCCCAATACAACTATTGATTATGTTGCTAGCAATCTGCCTAAGTTCCTTATAAACCTGTGGGCACCCCAACAATGTTTGTCCTGGCTATTATTCAGCTGGTCACAAATGAAAGCCATCAGGCAAGCGATGCTACTGAAATGGACACTGGAAGAGAACAAGAGACTCAAATCCTGTATTTCCTCATTGTGTACTGGAATATTAGCCTAGGGCTCTCAAAGCGATTGCGTATGTCTTTGAACAGGTTTTCTAAGGTTTTTCCTTAATCAATCCGATGGAGAAAATATCTGGATAAAAAGCAGATGTGTATATTCGTTGGGGCCAATTTTGGTGTGTCATTGTCTGAGTGACAGAAAAAAA
>JADKXX010008811.1:0-68416 GCA_017310255.1 Butorides virescens
CCCCCCCCCAAAATGCTGCGCATCGCTTCTTTCCACCGCCTGGCTCCCGCGTAGCTAAGCTGCCTGTGCTACCATTGCAGCGAGAGGCCACTTAATTATCCTGTTTGTTCTGCAACAAATAACGTGACCTGTGACCTTATGCTTTTAAAACTGCAATTTTTGCATTTGTTTCTGTGACTCAGCCCTGATGCGTTATCTTTACACAACAGCAAACAATAGGACATAATTACGATGATAGCACATTACTTTCGTTTTAATAGAAAAATGAGCCACTTTCTCTTTCCAGACGCACACACGCACGCACACCAGTGGATGTTTTTATCTGTTGCAGTGTAGGGGGAAAATGTTTAAACACTAGCAATGCAGCCCTGGTTCAGCTGGTAAGCTGAGCTGCTGATATGAAGCAATACAGTTGTATTTCTAAATGATACCTGATACCAGCAGCCAGAGACGGGAACACTTTTAAATCTTTAATCACAGCCATGACTAAGTACTTTTATTTTCCAGTGGGAGGACCTACCATGGATCTGCTTGAAAAAATCTCAGTAGACAAATTCTGCTTCTCTTTCTGTCGCTTCATTCCAGCTCTTCTGCGATTATTATTATCCCTTGCTCCTCACAAAGACATTTTCCTGAAGACAGATTAGGAGAAAACATATTTGTGAACGTACGAACAGATTTTCTTCTTATGATACATAACTTTGGCATGCAGTCAGGAAACGATGATAATCTTTTTCTCCATCTTCCCTTGCTAATGAAGAGAAACGGCCTCTGGGGTTAAGGACAAAAGGTGAACTCTCCCCGCACACAATTTACACCTGCTGAGCACATGATTTCGGGCATCTAAAATTCCTGTCTTGGCAGGTGTCCCGGGGACCAAGCCACACGCACGGAGACTGAGGAGGTAATATTTTCATCTAGACATTAAATAAAAAACAGACTCAAGAGGGATGAGTTTTGTGATACTGTAAGGCATCTCATTTTTTTGCTTAACCTTGTAAAAATCTTTAGCTAGTCAAACTTATGACGACCAATCTGTACCAACCAGTAACTAAGAAAAAAACCCAGCTGAAAAGTAACGAAGATAAGACAACAGCTGTAGCGGAAAAGAAGCCTAATCACGGGAGGGAAGAAAAGCCCACCCCTCGTTTGCTGGGAGCTGTGCCGTGCACACGTGGAGAACCTCCCCTGGAAAGGGAGATCACTCGGTAAATGTGATCCTTACAAGATTTCACTCATTCTTGGATTTCCCTGTTATGAGAAGAGCAGTGCAGCACTCTCGTTTTTCTACCGCCTTCAAGATTTTGCTGGTTTGGGGGAGTTCACGAAACACAGAAGCGCTGGGGTGCAGAATATGTTCACCTGGAAACTGGATGCAGACACGTTTTACACTCATACACTGCCTTGTTTGCAGTCAATCAAAAATTACCATAAATTGATACTGACAACGCAGCTGCATCTGGATAGACAACAACTTGAGGGGTGGGAGGGTAGGGTATTTTCCCAGTTCTAACAAATTTATGATGATGCTTTGAGTATTTGTTGGAGACGGATGAAATGGCAACATTTAGTGCCATGTTAGCACACATATATGGGGGAGGTATTCACAGCTAGAACTCGTGTGTGCTGGGTCCTGCTGAAATAATTCACCACAAATTGCATATAGATCTTTTTTTTTTTCCTAGCCCAATTATTCTTCTTCCTTTCTCACACTCTCTCTCCAAAGAAACCCCCAAAACCATATCCCCAAAAAACAATTAAACTACTTCTGGGGGTTTTTCCTTTCATTTTCTGTTCTTTCTGTTCAGCTGAGGTATTCCCAGGGCTCCTGAGCCTGAATGTCTATGGAGTGTACTAATTCCAGCTGCCACTGGAGATCTTACTTCCTTTTAAGAGCACTACCATGTCTCCTAACATGTCTGGGATAAAAACTGCTGCCAGCATCGGTGGCCTGAAAATCACTTACTTTGCAAAACTTCTGAAATCCAACCCTTGCAGTTGTTTGCTGACTTTAAATGCCACCTAGAGACCTGATAGCCATACATTATTATTGCAGCTTCCAGTTTAGCTCATTGGGTTATATCTGACCCAAGGGGGAGGGATTAGGTTCCTACGGCCTCCTCAGATGGGACCTGTTGCTGACATTTAGCCGGCTGACGGGAGGCTGGAGCGTGCCTGAAGGACACTGTGGGAGGGAGACGTGCCCCGTCCTTCATGGCAGCAGCAGGTTGTTTTTCTGTGCCTGATAGCAAACACGTCTCTTGCTGCCTGTAAAGCATGTTGACTAAGCAGTGAGCACGGAAGAACAGCAATAAAAGCAGTTTCTGGGAGCCAGCCAAGAAGCGTGGTTAGACACAGCTGATCCCTGTGTGCCTGGAAAGCAGGGAACCACGGCCCGTACGGTGCACTGGGTGGGCAGGGGTCCCACACGCGTGACACCGACTGCTTCGGGCAACCGACAGAGGCTGTGTATGGGCACAGACAGGCTTGTGATGGGCCTAGGGGTACAAACGGTCACAAGATCAGCTCGTGGTTTGGTCCAGCATGGAAAAGGAGATCCCAAACACTTGTGGAGCCACAACTGCAGTGCACTAAAAATGCCAATTTGCGGGGAAAAGCACAGCCAAAAGTTCAGCAATGAGTTTTGGAGGGAGAGGAAGATCCTGGCTAATGTGTGTCCGGCTTTCTCACTGCAAAAGAAGCAGCAGGCAGGAATCTTCAGATGATTCCCTCCAAAAACATAGCTATGTTTGTCAGCTGTGTCCCTAGGATCCTGGGAACCAGGATGAGAAACAAAGAGGAACATTAGAGACCGCAACTCTTAGCAGCGGCTCTTCCGAGTCGTGTCACTTGGTGTGACAGAACAGAAAGTAGTAAGAATGAGGAAACGCAAAACGTCTCAGCGTATCACCCAGTCAGCAACTCACTCACTAACCTTACACCACAAGTGCTGAGGGAAGTTCAAGATTGGGGAACTGCTATTTTGGAGAGGGAAAGAACTGGAAAGCGTTCAATTCAGGAAGCCCTCAGTAGAGAAAAACAAACCTGCATACTCTGTGCTGCAAAACCAAAGCGAGATTTAGCCCGTCCCAGCACTTTGGGCTGTAGGTTTCCTCTCTGTGTGCATGTTGGGCTCCATTAGCTGTGCCTCAGAAGGGTAGAACCATGGAGCATCTCTAATTGGAAGGGACCCATAAGGATCATCATTGAGTCCAACACCCTGCTCCTTGCAGGACTACCTAAAACTAAACCATCTGACAACGACCATTGGCCAGAGTTGTGCAGCCTGACTGCAGGTGGAAAGCCTGGGTTCTAGTCTGAAGACCTGGATTAACTGCTAAAGTGTGTTTTTGCCAAGTCTGGGGAGTTTCTGCCAAGAAACGGGGAGTTCAGCGGGGTTTCGTGAGAAGTTTCAGTTCAAATAAGAGAGCTGGTAGGATGTATCGAGTCACTGAGGGGCAGCCAGCAATGGCATTCCTCAACCCATACTGGAGCCACTGGAGAGGACAACTGGAAAATATGTGAATCTGGCTCTATACCTGCGTTAGGCACTGCCTGTTGTTTTTTTTTTTTCCAAAGGTGGACGCTCAGCGATTTAGCAGTTTTCTGGTCCAGGATCTCCTCTGTGAACCAGGCGGGTTATGAATATCATGGCTCCAACACTGACCAAGAGACGTGTCGGAAAGCTCTTCTCTCCCTCCGCTGCGCTGCACTTCAACCCAGGAGGCAAGCAGGGATCTGTGGTGGATAAACGGTCGTTAACAGAATGTGTATGAATATATATTAAGGTAAGGGATATGAATATATTAAGGTAAGGGATCGCTCCCCCGTTTATTTGCCAGGAGGTGACCTCTCTGTGACCCAAAAGTGAACCACCACCAGAATTCCTCAGAAATGAAGGCGATAAAATTGAATAACAGTTCCCGGGTCAAAAGGCAAGGGCGAATGGCAGTGCCGGCATCCAAAGGAGCCTGAGCTCACCTCGACGGCCGGCTCGCGGGCCGGCGGGGGGGGGGGAGACTAAGCCCACGCGTGGGGCTGTCTCCCCCGCCCGCGGCAGCCCGAGCCGGAGGAGGGGCCGGGAAGGGCCTAAATACAGACCGGGGTGAGGAGGGCCCGCCGCTCTCCTCAGCGCCGGAGCGGGAAGGCGGGAACAGGCCCCAGCGGCGGGGCCTAGCGCCGCTTCCCTTTCCTGAGGAGAACCGGGCCTGCCCTTAGGCCCGGGCCGCGGCCTGCCGGGGGCTGGGTGAGGCGGAAGGCAGGGCGGGGAGGTGCCGCTTGGTGGTTAAGGCGGAGCGGGGAGGGGGCTGGCAAGCCGCCGGAGGCGAGGCGAGGCGTGCCGCGGCCGGAGGAGGCGCGCAGGAAGCCGGCCGCCCCTCTCCCCTTCTCCTCCCGCCGGCCGGCGAGCAGCGCGGGGAGGGAGGCGAGCTCGCCCGGGCTGCCGGAGTAAGTGGCTTTCGGTTCTGGCGGCGGTGGGTTAATGGCGGAGGGGAGCGGCGCGGCTTCCAGGGCTTCGCACCTGGGCCCGGCTGCCGAGGGGGGCAGCGGTCCCCGCCGCGGGGGTGGCTTTGGCGGGAGCGGGCAGCGCTCCCCGCTCGGCTCCGCTCGGGAGGGCGCTTCGGTGCGCGGTCTGTGCCCGGGCAGGCGTGTGGCAACGCCGGCTTCGCCTCCGAAGTCGCCTGTAGCGTAAATCCGCAGCAAACCCACCCTTAATGCCTCTCCTCCGGATCTCACTTTGGCAAAGTACAGCAGGAGCCAGGGGCTCCCAGCCCCCTCCCCTCGCTTTTATTTAAGCTTTTGGGTGGGAGGAACGGCCCCTATTTGAGCGTGTGGCTGTTCTGGGGAAGTAATGTAAAGCCCTCGGCACCTGCCCCCTGTGTCGGTGTTGCCCCCCTGCGCGGGGGCTGAGCTCCCCACCCAAGTCCCCGTGAGCGGGGACACAGCCCTGGTGTCCCATCTCCCTATGGACAGCTGTTTGCACGTGTGGAGGGATCGATGGGTAACAAAACAGGGAGGTTTGCAGGACTCTCTCAATACTTTCTTCCTCTGACAGAGCTGGTAGAATACAGCATCTCCTAATATTAAAAAAAAAAGTGAATGCTGGGCAAAGAATAGTGTAGCTGTAGTTATGGTGAACTTTGGGAAAGGAAAACGGTTGCTTCTCGCTTGCATTGAACACTTTCCTGGGAGTGATTCTGGGTGAGAGCGTATCGGTGTAACAAGTAGGTCCTAAATCTTTTTGAGTTCTTATTTCTTCTAACCAGCCACTTCAGTAAATGTTTGTAACCCTGTTACTACAGGAAAAGATATAAATGTGTGTGTGTGTAGACCTTGAGTTTAAAACGGCCAGATCTACAACCTACTAGCTTACTCTACTATTTACTGTAAACTGGTAGTAAAGGCGTGTTGAAAGCGAGCTCCTCTCCACCCGCTGCTGGGAAGCAGGGGCTCTCCCTCCTCCGCTCAGAAGTAGTTGCACTTCTCTGCCCCGCTCCTTCACGCGCTTCCTAATGTCCCTCTACTGCTGTAGAAGCCCTCATGTCGGAGAGCAGTGCCTGCTGCAGCTGCCCTGAGCTTTCTCGAGGAGCAAGGGCATGGAATGCACGGCAGGAGCAGCGGCAGGAGCCCACCCATCTCCAGCCTCGCCAGGTTTCCAGCTACGAGCATGGCAGCTGCAGAGGCAAGAGCTGCTTTCCCTAGAAGACTTGGAGCGCTGTGGATGCGTGAATCTGTTACCGCTACAGACTCTTCCATTTGTCTTCTGGTGTTTCTGGGGTCCTGGCTAGACTCCGCCGTATGTCTTATTTTCATTCTCTGTGTTTGCAGTCTGCTTCTGTGCTGACCTCCCTCTGAACCATGACTGTTCTTCTGTGATGGGGGTTCCACCTAGAAAGTTCCCCTGCGTGAGAGGTTTGCTCAAGTGTAATTACACTGACGTTGGCCTGCGGACTCTGAAGTCCCTTTGTAAGATGATCTTCTGACTGTGGATGAGAAGCAAGCTTGGAGAGGCAGCTGTTAGGAGCATGGCGTATTTTTAAGTCAAAGTTAATCAGACCTGTTCTCTTTCTCACTTACCCGTAGGTACGGTTCCTCAGAAACGCTTAGTGATGAGCAGTAACTGACGATTACCTAGTAAAGACTCCCATCTGATATTTCAAGATCTTCAAGGGTTGATAGCCAAGGCAAAATCCAGTATTGGCTCTTCTATAATAGCAGTAAGCAGAATACTATTAATTTTAGCTATTTACCACTTCTGTTTAGTCTAACTTTGGATGAAAGTTTTGAGCAGGCATGCACGTGCATGAAAAATCATACACGCACCTTCTGTCTAATTTATAGTGTTACTTTGGTTGTGTATATGTGGATATACACTTTGTTTTGCTTAATTATGTGTGTGTGCACATGTATGCATGCACGGGAGCATAGTAATAATAACTTTGTGAGCTAGGCCCTTATTACATACTGTAGTGTTTTCTCTAGCGATCCATTTCTACCTGGTGATGCATCACTAATAGAAATTTGGGAAGCTGGATGGATGTGGTAGGTTCAAAGGCTGTTAATGCAAACTAGTTTTCCAAATGAAAGCTCATACGGGTTCCTTTCTGCTACCCTGCTTTGTCTTCACACAAGTCTCTGCAAGCTTTAGCAAATATTTAAAAGAAAGAAGTCAGTTTGCAATTATTATCTTCTACTTTCCCATGTAAGTATCTCGATGGTTTCAAAACAAGGGTTTGCATTTACAAGGAGCTCTGTTAAGCAACAGCTTGCTTTTATCACAGTGCTTGTTTACATGCTGGCAAACAGGACTTAAAGAATTATTTTACCTTTTCTCAAATATAGGGACCTATGCTCAGTTGAAATCAGTGGCCTGATAGTCTAGTTGTATAAACTAGTTAATGTGTTTATTGCTCAGCCTTCCGGTTGTAGTTTGAGCCTGCATTTTTCCGAGATTAGCTTTACCGTCATGGGTGTGCCCTGTGTCTGATGTGAGCTGACAGACGTGAGCAGGACCACCAGGTTCGGCCTCCAGAGGGGCGCAGATGGCTGGGCACACGCCTGTCCCCTTCCTTGTTGGGTGCTCTTGGGAGGCCGCTGGAAAGCTGGGTGCTGGCTAAAAAGGGAAACTAACACGAAATAAAAATAAGAGGCCTGAGAAAAAACAAATTCTGAAGCAGATGGGACAAAAGTGGGAAGATGGCCCTGTGAAGAAGGAAGGCCTCATGTGCTTCAGCTGCTCCGTGGGTATTCGTGGGACCACACTGGAGCTACTTGGGAGTAAACGATGCAGAGCACAGAGACCATGGGGGCTGTGTTCTCAGTGGCAGCTGTTGCGCTTTAGGGCTCTGCTGCAGCTGTGTCACAGCTCTTGCTAATGCAGTTGTAGCCTGTTTCTTCCCAAAAGCATTATTTTAGAAAACAATTTTTATTATGTAATGAACCAAAACTGTGCTTACGGTATCATGGTATTGCTTTTAGAAATGTTTCGTATCCCTATCCTAACTTCCTTTGAGCCAGGTTCCCAAGTGTGTGTGTAGCTCTGTCTCGAGAGGGGTTTCCAAATGTCAGATGAGCTCGCCCTGAGTTATATCCTGATAATGCTGACGGAGCCCAGGTAGTCGTTTCCCTGGTGGCTGGGTACAAAGTCTTGGACTGTGCCTTTTTTGCTTGGCAAAGTGTTTCTCAAACCAAGTGTTGATTCTGATTTCAAAATGGTATTGAATGCGTGCCCCTCCTCTGGGATTAGATTTGCATGTACTATCAGGTCTCAATCTTTATTCCTGTGTATAAAACTAGGCTACTTCCTTGACACACCTAAGCAATCACCTAATTTGTAGTTATTTTTTGAGCAGGTACCTGTTTGTATATGCAGGTCTACGTCCAGTCTTGTAATAAGCAAAGCACCTTGTTTTTTAATCCTTTCTCCTTTAGCATTTGGCTAGAAGGGGGAAGGAAACGGTGGATATAGGTCAGTGTTAGTATCAAGCTGAATTGGTAGGCTGTCTAATCAAATGTCCGCATTGAATGTGAGGGGAAGGAAGAATATCAGGAAAAAAGGGTGAACAGCTATAAATTAACTGTATCTAACAACGTTTCTTTCTAATGATTGTAATTGGTTTATAGTATTTGCAAGTTTGAATTGTGTGTGTGGTGGGGCTTATGGCTGATATAAACCCCCACCGATACAGAAAGCAAGAATGACTTTGAACTAATGAAGCTAAAGGCAATGCTGGTACAAGAACAAAAAAGTATGGAAATCCTCCTGCGTACATTTAGTCAGTAATCAGGCTGGAGGCTAGGTTTCCCCCTCCTTGGTGGCAGATTTTGAAGTAGTCTTTCAATAGGAGGGGAGGAAATTTAATTACTTTTATGACAAAACTTGATAAATACATTATCATGTCTGTATGATGAGGAAAACTCAAAATGCTCATGGCCTCAGTGTTTCTTTGTATTCCTGTTAGTTCTTAGGTACAATGCTTGGGATTATAGCCGTTGCTGTCTGTAAGTATTGCCTTATTCTCACAAACATACTGCTTTCTCTGGCAAAATTATTACTATCTGAAATCCCAAGGAAAATTTACAAATTGGACTTTGCCCCTCATTATCTGTAAGACATTTTTGGTTTTGTATGAGGGTTATGAAACAGAAGAAGAAAAAGTGGTGAGGGTAAAAATATAAGTAGTGGAAAAAGAAGCCAAAAAAGTTTGTTCCTTGTAGGATACAGCTTAAAGCAGTTGGGTATCATGTAGTGCTGGGTGGGAAGGTCTCGGTCACCTGAGAGCAGAAAGCAAATTAAGTAGTTTTGGATCAGCGGGGACCCAGGGAAGGGATGAGGATAGTATGCCTATTTTGTGCTTTGTTTTTCCTTTATTTTTGTGCATGACAAGTGCTGCAACTACTTTTGGGCATGGTTGCCGAGCTAGTTGCCTGTCCTGAGCGTGGGAAGGATTTTCCCCATATGGTAAACTGCTGCTTTGCTTCCACTTATTAGTGCAGGGTGGCCTGCGGGGTTTTCGGGTTTTGAGTTCTGTGTACATGAAGTTACAAATTTGTGGTGTGGTCTGAGGCTGAAAGGGATTTGTAACCCTGTGAGCTGTCTAGCTGTTGTGGGTTATGTTTCTGTGCTTGGTTGATGAGGTAGTTCTTGGATAATTACTTTCATTAAAGTGATGTAACTTGTGTTTAAGAACCCAAAGTAAGCATCGGAGGCTGTAGGAGAAGACCTGGAGGATGGACTCTGCCGTGATGTTTCAGCCATGTTTTGTACCCACTGGAACTCTTTCTTGGTGTGTGGCTTCATTACAGATATGGCTTACAGGAATGACATGTGGGAGTCACGAGCGCGTGAGTCAGTGGCCCAGGCTTCTGCCGGTGAGGCAGATAACAAGCTTTGGTTGCCCTTCAAAGCGTGCTGCTTTGTTCTCTCGTCTGCTGGCGTTGCTGGCCAGGTAACAAGTCGTGCAGGGCAGCCGGGGAGAGGAGACCCATTTCAGCCGAGGAGAGAGATGCTTGATGGCTGATAGCGCTGCAGGGGAAGCGTCTTCAGTTTGGGCTGGTTTAAGCTTTAATCACTTGCTTCTAATATACTCGCTTTGGTTAATGCGGTCTGACATCCTATGTATTGACCACTTCAGTCTTTTTTTTTTTTTTTTTTAAAAGCAAACAAGAAAAGCTATAGGAGAGCTGGTAGATGATCTTGTTAAGGGGGGTGCTAATGGGATTATTTTCTGATTACATCCCCTTTTTCTTGTTATTTGGCCACTTCCTGCATTGCACACCCATAAACTGCCAGTAATGCACTCAGAATAGTACAGTTTTAAAGGCTTACGTTGCCCGCAGTAAGAATCCTACTTGTGGCCCATCTTGTGCTGTTCTGTGTGCCGTCACAGCAGCCACCTTTTAAGTAGTCCTGCAAGAAGGATCAAAAGCTGGATTAGAGGCAGCTGAGGGAAGCGACTTCAGCTGTCTGGAGAAGCAGAGGCGGCCTAAGACTCTTGACTTGACCTTGAGGGACATCAGTCTGGGGCTCTCATCATCCAGAACTTACCTGAGAAGCTTTTGGAAGGAAGGAGAAAGATGGAATTAGACAATGCCACTGTGCCAATGGCAAATTATGCAAACTGTAGTGGTGGTGATTATAAGTTTTCTATTTTTAAGTCTTGCATTGAGTGACTCACTTTATTAGATGTGTTCGTTTAAAATGGAATGTGAAGCACCCAGATTCCATGGTAATGGCCTCGTAAAGCACACAGATATACAACATAACAGATTGGATTTCTTCTCTTAATTTAACAGGTTTTGCGTCTCATACGCCATGTCTGATGGCAGCATACAGGGCGTCACACACTCCCATTGCTAATCTCCACAGTTTGTATCCATCTGTCTCTTCGCTTTTGCAAAAGTAGTCATCTTTCTTTGATCTCTTAACTCGTGGTTCTGCGGCTGAATTTTCCACCCGTCCCCTTCCCTCCCTCTTCCCTCATTCCTCTCATTCTTCCCCCGACTTTGGCCATACACTGCTTAGATCCAGCCTGATATCTTAATAGTTATAAAGCACTTGAGTAGGGCGATGTTGGCAATTGCAGCACTTCTTTTCCATCACCTGGCCTCCTTGGGTGGGAGTGGGACCCCTGGAAGGAGCCTGTGCGTGCTCGGGGCTGTCCAGTTACACAACTCAAAATAAGATCCAGCCAAGCCTTGCAGCTACCTGGGCTGGGCGTTACGGGAAATAAGGAAGGCAAGTCACTCCTAGGATTGCTATCGGGCTAATGAGAACTGTGGGGTGGCAGATGTTTGTCGCATGGGGCACGCTATTCAGAAGCATCTCCTGAAGACGGGTGATGAAATCCCTTCTTTAAAAAAACAGGATGTAAGTTGTGTTCTGTATGCTTTTTGGTTTTTAAATGTGGGGCTGAACGTGAGGCAGAAGAATCCTGCCTTTAAGACTTGTATTAATGGATGAAGCGGAGCCCCTGCCCATGGTGCGGGCTGTCCAGGGTCTGTGAGCTTGTGAGGTTCACCCAGGCACCTCACCAAGGCAGGGTCACCAGTCACTGGCCTGGGCTCTGGAGTGGGAGCTTCCTATGGAAGCGACACTGCATCCTTCTTTACATCAAAGTAAGTGCGACTCTGACCTGCTGGGTAAGAAACGCACTGCAGGAGGGAGCGGTCCCTCCTGCGATGAAAGTTTGTATTAACTTTTGGAAACTGAAAGCATGAACTTGTCCTGATGAATCCTTTGTGTAGTTTCCATGTCAAGTAACTCGTGCCTTTCCCCCTGCCTTTGTGTTCCCTTTCAAGTTTAAAGCCTATTTTTCCTTATCAGAAGTCCTTTAATAGCTGGAAGTTTGAGCTAATGTCCCCATGAATCTTTACCAATACTCGGGTGTTTCACTGAGAAATGTTCCCTGTGGATTCTTGAACTCCTTGGACGGATGGTGCTGTAGGCAGCACCCACCCCTCATGGCTTGCTGCTGGCTGCTCCTGGGCTCCTTGCTCCTGCCTGAGCTCATTCCAGAGCCTGTCGGGGACTTGGGCCCACCCTCAAATCGGGGACAAGGGTCCAAAGGGTGCCATTTATGACCTGTATTGAAACCAAGGATAGGGCTTGAACATGCGGATTTACAGTGTCAGAAGGCACGTACAGTGTTAAAGCACTATACGCCCTTTGAGCCATTTTTAAAGGTGACTCAAAATATTGGTGTTATGGAAAGATGACTTACTGCTGACTGCATCACTTCGCATGCTGTTTGCTGTTGTTATTTTCATTAAAATAAAATTCGGTTTCCATCACAAGCTATTGATCTCAGCTTGGAAGAGAGTCAAGTTTTATTACCTACTTGCAAAAGATGAGGGGTTTTAAGTGCAGGCTCTTCTCCATGTACGTAGTGCTGTGTATGGCCTTTGTGGTAACTACGTGGACTGCATTCTCTCCCCTTTCATCTTCTGCCCTCTGGTTTATCCTGCTTGGTGCTGACAGTGGTCTCTAGCAGCTCTTCTGGGACAGAACTTGAGGAAAAAAACCCTGAATTGTACGTTTAGAGAGCCTCCAATTTCTCTTTTTTTCTACTTGGTTGTGTGTGTGCTGGGGCAGTGCTTCAGCCACCCTCCTGCCGAGCGGAGACCTTGTTGTGTGCCATCTCCCACGTGCAGTGCAGTTCCTTTCGGAAAGAAGCCGGAGCGTTTGGGCAGGGAGAAGTTGCCATAAGCTCTAGCAGGGCCCCACGGAAGGGTCCGGGGCAGAGCCCCAGCATGGCACACAGCAGCCTGGCACGTATCCATCGCGCCTACGCCGGCTGTTTGTCTGGGGCTCTGCCCGCCTGCGGTACCGGCTAATGTCCCGAGCTCAATTCAGCCGAACCCAAATACATCTGTTGGTGCCTCGCAGATACGGGCGTGCGGTTCCTAGGATGCAATTGAGATGTTCTAGGTGTAAAAGCACCGTCTGCAGGCTTGAATGCCTGTCTGCCTTTGCGTTGGAGTGGCTTATGCTAAGCCGTATTTTCCTTTCTGTCCCTGAATAAGCATCTCTTACCGGTGGCGAGCAAGATTTATGTGGCAATTTGAGCAGCTGGTCTCCTGGGAGCGTTCCTTTCTCCGGAGGATTGCGTGTAATCTGGCTATCGGCTTGGCTCGGAGCTAATGGCACGCGTCCCCGGCTGTCGGGCAGGCAGAGGGTAGCCCCTTACCGACTGCTGACGGCTGGGGATAGAAATCCCTCTGGTATGGAGGGCGCTCAGCCTGCCGGTTTCTTTATGTTCTGTGTTACCTTGCGTAATGCGAGTGGCAAGGTTGCTGTCGGTGGCATGCCTCGTGTCACTTCAGCGCGGCTGTACCCGCAGTGAGACTGGTGCAAGGTCCCCCTGCAGGAGTGGTCCTGAGGCCCCTTCCCGGTGTGCCCGCACCTTCGTGCCCGCCGTGGTAGTGCACGGAGCTCGCTGCTGGCGTCAGCTCAGTCGCCAAAACCAGGTTGTGTTAGTGGAAAGGCTCATCACAGCTCTGCTTCTTGTTGTACGTGCAGTGAAAAAACCGTGCTCGTTTGTGGGAGGAAGCTGTGGGGCAGTCAGATCAAGTTGTAACAGTATGTGGGCAACCACGTTTGTATTCTAAGGATGTTTTTTTCTTCTTTCTTCCCCCCCCTTGTTACCAGTGCCCGTTTGTGTATGGCTTTGTGTGAGGAAGCCAGCCCTGGGAGGCGGTGGGAGTGGACAGGCAGCGGCTGTTCCAGCTCCCCAGATCCAACTGCCCGTGGTTGGGTGTCAGCACTTTGAGGTGCCGGTGTTGCTCCGCAGACTTCTGCCTGTGTTGTGTTGCGTGCACTGGGTTCTGCAGGGTGGAAAATGTCACTGGTAGAAATTTGAGGGTGGGAAAGGTTAGTATGCCAAAAGGCTGCGGTAAATAGAAACCATTCTACAGACTTTGCATCTCATCCAAAATTTTCAAGAAACCAATTCCGAGTTGAACTTCCATTTGATTTTGATAATCATTTAACTTCTGGAGACTGACTGTCCTTTGTACATATGAAGGAATATTTACTGCATGTAATTGGCAGTGCAGTTTGGGTTCCTAATAGAGGTTTTGTATAGGAAACTGTTAAATAAAAGCTGTTTGCTTGCCTCTCTAGTATTGTGTTGGAGCTGGTGACAGATGCCTCAAAGCTTTCTGCGTCAAAGCAAGCATTGTGGGGGCATGGGGGCTCTTGTTGTTTTTGCTGTTTGTTTGTTTAAATGAATTCTCTTATCTGGGAGAAGTAGTGATGATGCCAGTTAATGAATGAGAACCTACGGCATCTGTAGCACGACGTTGCCTGTCGGCACGTGGGGGTGGGAAGGGTACGCTGGCAGGGCAGGTTGCTGACACCGTTGGGAAGGATGGAGGGAAGGGCACTGGGAGCTCCTTCTGCGGAAGCAGCTGAGAGCAGAGACCTTGGGTCTGTGCCTGCTCTCTGCAGAGGCCTCTTGGGAGATGGAAGGGGCGGAGATGGAGCGTGCTGGACACGAAGTGCAGGTGTAATGTTGGTCACTATCTCACCTCCCGGCTCTGGCCCAGGACAGCTTTTGTTTGGTACGTGAGCATACTGTGTCTGAGGGTTGCTTTTTAACAAAAAAAGTTATCAGAAGAATAGACGTTTCAAACTGCTGCAAAATAGCACAACACTATCTACGCAACTCGTAATTGCAGTGAGTGTTGAGTTTATATGTCCTAATTATTTTCATAAATTTGTGCAGCATTGGTGTACAAACAGCTCAGAAATCTACTACACAACTGTGGGGGAATTTGTGCCTTTTTTCTTCATACATGGAATGATATTTCTAGGGTGATTCACAAGGAAACTTTAGATTTTGCTTGATGCAGTAAGGGGTTTTTAACCCATAACTAAGGAAGTAAAGGTCAATCAAATAAAAGACATAGCTACTTTATTTCTTCAGTTTTAAAAACTTGTTGGTTTTTTTTTTCCAGAAGTGTTGATAAAATGCTTGTTAAATAAGGCCCAGTAGAACATACAGTCAGAAGATCATGACTTCATTGTTTTAAAAACTAAGTAGCTTCCAAAGCTGTCTGGGAAACTGAATTTTTAAACTAAACTGATGTAGGCAATGATCACTGAGACTTCTAGTCAGTGGTTTGTGTAACTTGTGCTGCTCTTCCAGCCCTCAATGAAAATGTAATGGTTTAACTCTAGTACCTGGTCTTTGGAATGAAATCCCAGGAAAGGCTTGAGGATGCCGGGGGACAAGAGGCGAGGGTCAGTGTCGGCCGTGACCTTGGGTGGCGGGCGCCTTGCCGCGCAGCGAGGGTGCTCGGCGCTTGGCCAGGAGCCTGTGGGACTGCGCTGGCCATCGAACACCAGCTGCTGAGCTGCGGGGCTCGGTTAGTTTGTTCCGATTTAATGAACTTCTGAAGAGTTTATTTGAACCGGGATAAGTCGGGATTTGTGCCTCAGCCATCACCCTGCCTTACTGATGAACATGGTAAAACACCGCAAGGATGCGCTTCTATTTGTTTTCTTGAAAGCCAGTGTCTCTGCAGACATGTAAGCCGGCTTGTTGGAAGATGCTAATTTGCTCTTTTTAAACTCCCTTGTCTTCTAGAGCATATTGTGTTCCCTGAACAGGCACTTGCAAGGGTTTCGTACTCTTATTTGAAGTGCCTCCTTTGCTGATGTGTAAGGTGTGTGAAACTCCTTCAAGACTGCCACCAGTTTGCAATCCGAGAGACGAGTTGTTATTCTAGCGACTCGAAGAAACCTTATGGTAGGAGTGTGCAGTACACAGAGTGCTTGGATGATCTGTATGCATTCACCATCGCCATATGCTTCGTGCGGCTATAGGCGGTATGTGAACTGGTGTGGCCTGTCTTTAGTACTTCTATTAGTTTGAAAATTTAAAGTTTTTAATTAGTTTTATTAGTACTTTAAAGTTGGTCTTTTTTGAGGCCAAAGTATGAAGTAGATGGAAAATGTGATACTCTACATACACACCAAGAAAGGGCGTTATGGTGGGAATCTCCAAGAGCATACGTGCTGCTCCTCAGAAAAACTTGTGGGAAGCTGAACATCTTGGCCTTCTGTACAATAACAACTTGTGTATGGTCCATACATACAGATGTTTGTGTACAGCGATCGTGTGGGTTCCCCCCTCACTGAGTCTGCTCTGTGTAAAGTGCACAGGGAATGAAGTTAAGATCTAGACCATCTTAGGAAAGAAGTTTTCTTGTTTGGCTTGTGTCTTAAAACATATTTGGTGTATTTTTTTAAGAAAGAAAACCAATTGTGCTAGCTGGAAGAACTAGCAGTCCGCTGGCGTTCCGGTGTTGGCACGGGACTGCACACGTTGCCTGCCTCTGCTTTAAGCCGTAACAGCGCTAAATCTCTTGCACGGAGGCTGCTGGGTGAATCTGGGGCTCGGACAAAGATGTCTTCGTCACTGGAGGGCTTGGAGCGCTGACGGGAGTCCTTCAGACGTGATGTATGTTGTTTCTAATGCGATGCGAGCTGCCGCGGTCCTGGGAAGATGGATTAGGTTGTGCCTGCTTAAGATTCAGGTCAGTCCCATGCAAATTTTTCATTCAGTATCCGAACACTGGGTCTTTTAAGAATTTGCCTGACCCACATAGGGCTGGTTTTAAACCCTCTGTAGCTGGATGACAAAGTTCGGTGCTTACTTCAAGCCATTTAATCTCGTCCACTGTTTCTGCTTCTCGCTGAAGGACCTGCTTCCTGACTAGCAGCGCGTCGCTTCTCCACCGCTCCTGGGCAGGCCAAGCTTTGCTGGTATAGCGTGAATACTGGGGCTGTAATTCCTGGCTGGAAAGCAGGATGGAGTGCTGTTAGGCAAATGTGGCTGTAGTAGTTTGGTGGGACGGGAGGGTAGCTAAAGGTGATCTTGTCAAGCAGATCAGCTGTTCTGTTGTGAGGAGGATTTGGTGGCCATCTGGCTGACGACAGGGCGTTCTCCTTCTGCTTTTGCCACAGCATCCTAAGCATTTGTCACATAGCCGAGTACTTAGAGTTTAAATGGGGTGGGGGTGGGTGTACATCTACTTGTATATCTAAACACTCCCTTGTCGTTCAGCTTTCACAGCAAATACCAGGGCACTCTGGCTTGCCTCTGTCTAGACTCTGTTTAGGAATTATTAATACTGCAATGAAAATCTCTAATTAATATATTGCTACCCTAAGTTTCTGCTTGTCACAACATTGTCGTTAGTTTCTGCAAATGGTCTATTCTGTGTAGCCTAGATTCTAACGTGGTAAAACTGCCTATTAATTTTTATCTTCTTTTCTTACAGTAAAAAATGGCATTTCAGAAGGCAGTGAAAGGAACTGCTCTCATTGGAGGAGGTGCCATAGCAACAGTTTTTGGCCTCTCTCAATTTTCTCAGTATAGAAACAAACACGTAAGTATTAATTATGATTTCTGATAAAATATGAAACTTAAAATCTGTTTGAGCGTATGTTCGGCTTATACGAATAGCTTTGTTTGGGAAGCAATGCCAAGAGCCTCTCAGCTTGATCTGGTGGGTGCTAATCTGGAGGATGGCATTAAACGATGTTTGACTATCGTAGGTCTTTAACCAGTGGGGAAGTGAGAGTCTTATAAATCATTCTTCATGTTTAAAAAATGACCTTTGTGTACTACTAGGGATTTTACTGATTTGGAGGAGGAGTGGAAAGTACTGATTGAAGTATAAGCTCTCAGTAAAGTTTGGACAGTACTTTCAAACTTAGAAGCTTGAAGCAGAACCACTAGCACTACCTCTGAGAATCTCAGCTTTGAAACAGCCATGGTGGCAGCTCTTGTTCAGTTCGACAAGCTGAAAACTGTTCTAGGGTAGGATCTGTGCCAAAGAGGTTAATGGTGAGGCCCCTGTTGTTTCTGGTCAGCACTGGCTGCTCCCTGGGTGGGCACGACCTAAACACTGGTAAGCTTGAGGCACGGTTCAGTGCTGTCTTCCAGGTAACTAAGGCCTACGGGCAGAATAAACTCCCCGAGCTTTGAAGGGTGATGTTGGAGACTTACTGTTAAAGCAGTGGTAGCAGACAGAGCTGCAGCAGGTTCCGGTGTCAGTTTGTGGCTTGATTCTTGCTGTTGTAGAAAATAGATTTCACTGGCATAGCTGCTCCTCACAGTAGAGTTGGAGTTGCTTGCTTTGACTTGCTTCTCAATGCAGGAGCCAAGGAGAAATTGGTATAAAGGAAATGCCTTGTGGACTGGTTTTAGGCAGAGCTGGTGTGGATCAACAACTACTCTTTGTCTTAAAGCAGATAAATGCCCATTATTTAATGCTGTGCTTTAGAGTTATAAAATAACCATGTCTGGGCTTAGTAGATGTGTATAAGGGAACACGTTGTCTGATCTTGTGTTAAATGTGTGCTGCGAGGCTGGCACCTTGCATTTGGCCAAAAATATTTGCAATCGGTGTTCCATAAACTGGTTGAAGTAGGTATAGTCAGAGCTCTGGCCTGATTTGCTTCAGTCTGGGTTTGGAAAAAGCTTAAGCCCAAGGAGCCACCTCCTCCTTCCTCTGAGATGGTGTCTGAGCAGCGAGGTGTGCAGGTGCTCACTTCGCATTTCGCCTTACAAATGTCATCAGTCAGCTCTTTACCCAGGCAAGCCGTTACTCTGGGAACTGCTTTAGTTACCACACATGTACTATAAGTTGCCATTCAAACTGAGCAAACTGAAAATAGGAATGGAAGAAGCGGATCTTAATGGTCTAGTTGAAGGTAAAACAGTGGGTGATGGGAGACAGTCTTCGCTCAGCTCCGTGAAGGTGTGTATTATGTCTGAATAAATGATAATCTGAATCTTCTGGCTGTTTCCATGGGGAGGAGGAGTAGCAGCTGAGGTACTGGTAAAGCAAATGAGATGAGTCATTCCTGGGGAACCTAGCTGGAAAGTGGATAAGCCAAGATCCTTATGGCTTCAGAAAAAATGTTGCAGAAAATAAAACCTAGCATTTAAAGTGAGCTTCCCATTGGGCTGCCTGTCTTGCACCTAGCTGGTAATACTGTTTCTAATTCTCTCTGGAGTCTTTATCGCAGGATTTTACAATCTGGCTTCATTACTGTCAGAAATGGCAGCTTCAAGTTTTAGGACTCTTAAATAGGAGAAGGATTTGGAAGTGAAAAGTGATCTGGATAGCTTGCTTGTTGTAGATGCAGTATCCCAGAATTTGGGGAATTCCTGTTTTTCCGGGAATGGATGGCCAATATGAATTTCCAGAGACAGATTAAAAAACAAAGTTTAACAGAAGATCATCGTGGTGTCAAAATGAAATAACTACTTGTCCCCCAATTTCTAAACCTATTGTGTAGGATCAATCTACAAAGGATCTGAAAATTTCCAGCATATGTGTAAGCAAATGGATCTGTCAAGTGAACAGCATGTTGTTTTCATGTTGTACTAACTTACACATTTCCCACGTGATGGCCCTTAAAGCTGCTGCCTTAAACACCTAATATAGGGCAGCAGGTGGAACATAACTGGGGGGATTGACACAAAGGAGGACAGTCCATTTGTTGTGTTGACATATCTAAGCTGTGGGCATGTCCCCCAGCCCAAGTGTCCTCTCTTTAATAATGCCTGCCAATCAAATATATGCTAGGGCAAAGATCTTGTCTTCCTCTGCCAGCGAAGGATATTGCCCCAAGATGTGCGCTAACTGGCTACACGTTGTAGGAAATCTGTTGTTATTTCAAGAAGTGAACCCATCACACAGTAAGACAGAAATAAAACGCTCAGTTTTTTTTACCCTTGTTCGTATTGCCGCGCTCAGTGACTGGATGCCTGTGCTGTGGCTAGCATCCTAGAATTAGGGGCACCCAGGTACAGAATGAAGACCTCGCCTGGCTAATAATCCTGAACACACAGTCTGGCTGATCTGGCTTTGTTTGTTTTCCATGTTCACTCAGCTGGTGTTCGATGTTTCTGTGAAACTTGGCTGTCCCAGGTAATTCCAAGGGAGAAGCTGAAGGGTGGTGAACGTCAGGCCCTTGCGCGTGGGTGGGAGGTCATTTGGACGCCATGATCCTAAAGGTCCTTTCCACCCGCAATGATTCTATGATTTGTTAGTCGAGCATGCTAGCGAGTGGTTTGCCTACTAAAAGGGATGAGTATTGGCAATTTCCGATGTTGAAATTTAAATTGTCCTTGCTAGGTTTGAGAGTCAAAGCCTGACTGTGAGGCGAACGGCACAGTTAGCGTGGTTAACCTTGGCTGTATGTAAACAGCTGTAAAGTGTTTACACCTTGGAAACAAAACACTCCCTTGATTCAGATCTGTCCTGGTTTTTGAGATTTTTATCCCAATTTATTTTTCTATATACACACACACACACGTGTGCTGACATTTTGGAGCGCGTTTCTGTAACGGCAATTGTGGCAATATAATCTGAGAATAAATATCTGTGTGGCATATGCAGGCATACAAGCGGTTTGGTAAATTGCCCTTATTGTGTGTTGGGTTTTTTGACAACACACGGTTCCTGCTGAGCAGAGGGAGGATGGGAACATGTGTTGACATGACAGAACTGTTGTTGAATTTAACTCATAAGCTGATAGATGAATATTGCACTTCGGTGTCTTGTTTCGTAACCTGATCACTGGGATATTTACTGAATTAATAAGCTGGGTTAGCGTAATGCTATGAGTAAGGGAGTAAGTAGGGATGACACTAATTCGAGCAAAACCTCTTCCAGTAAACACACAGGAGTGGTTCTTTCATCTTGAATAACCGTTACCCGTAAGGAAGCTGGTCGAGCTTTCTGTGCTGCCTTACTGACTTAGGCTGTTGAGGGCAAATGCGTAAGGCTGAGAAGGAGCCTTTTGGTTAGATTAAAAAGAGAGAGCCTTCTCCAGAGGAAAGGAAACAGTTGGGGAACTCTTCACAGCAGGAGTGCAGAGGTCTGAAGAAACTAGGCCCTCCTGAACCGCTTTTGGGTACAGCCAAAGTGTGTGTAGAGTTCACATTTTTTTCAGTGCTACCACTGTAAATGAGTTTCTTCTTAAACCGTATGGAAACTCTCAAGTCCGTGTGTGCTACGTTGACTACCAGTCACGAACTCCTGAAAAGAAGAATCGCATCTGAGATGAAGCTGGACCCCTCTGAGACATAAAATACGCAGGCTCCGTACATAACTGATTGATTGGGCCTCAGGTATTCAGACACCTGAATGGCAAAGGCGATGCATCCTCCTAACGCTAATGGCGACAGAGAAACCAGTTTCTCCTGCTTCTCGTAGGCACTGACTGAATTGCTGCATTCTTGCTTTTTGTGCCTTTATTTGCATGCACGAAGCCAAGCGGGCTATGATGTGGGTATTCTTTGATGTGCCAAGTCTGAATTGAAGACTGCTGAGGTCTCCTTCCCCTGCCCCCTGTAATCATTAAGGGAAAAAGCACTGCTTTGGTTTGGAGTTGGAAGAGCTTGCTGTCTTTGCCTAACGGAGCCCCCTGGGCAGGACAGTGCTGGTCAGCAGGAACTGCCCATCGAGGTGAATCCGATGGAGTGTGATAACACGATAATGCGCCAGGGCCTGCTTTGGGGGCTCTTAATTAATAAACCTACCTGGAGATTTACATTAGCACATTAACAAGAATGCTTGCTTATGGATTACTAGATCACTTTATAACTCCATGATTGAATTCAGACTGCCAAACTGAATTTCTTCTCACTAAGAGTGTAATCAAAACCATTCAAGGAACTCTTGCCTGAGAAGTTGTAGATATAAACAGCAATTGCTTATTTCAGTAAACATACTTGTTCACTGCCAAACTAATCACGTTATTGCAGATGGAATCCCTGTATGCAGCTTTTCTTCACTCTCGCAGTTAATTGACAGCAAGATGAATCATATCTATATCAATTCCTGGTGCGCTAATCACTTTGCTTCTATTGCCGTGCTAATCTCTCTGTTCTTGCTATACCAGTGGCTATCTGCTTGCGACTCTGGCCTCTGTTTTACTGTAAGCCATTTGTTGTGAACAGTGTGTTTAAAAGCAAAAAATACGGTCAAACCCAAACGATGCTAGTGCTTCTTGAACTCTGAATTTTGTCCTTCTTGTGTTCTCTTACATTCCTGAAGTTTGAAAAGTCGGTTCTTCTGCGGAAGAAGGCATGTCTGCAAACCCAGTGCAAAGCCAATCTTGAGATGGGGATTTTCACTTTTTTAAACCTCAGGGGAGTTGAGCATATGTAGCTGAATTTGGTCAACCAAAACACATGCAAGACTAAGCCGGGGTGGTTTTGATCTTCACAATTTCCTTCTTGCCACCGTTGTCTCCAAGTGGTAGGGTGATATTTTGGGAAGTGAGGAAATTGGCATCAGCTGTCTGTCTGTACGCTCTCTAATGATCCGGCAGTGCTAATGCAACAGCTTACCGAGGGAAAAAAAAGAGGCGTTGGAAGAAGCCAGACTTGCCACACAACCCAGAAAGCTGTAGCGTTGTCGCAGTTTTCAGGTACCCAAGGGGAAAAGCCTTTCGTGCGCTGCTTCCCCCTCCCTTTCGGGTGGGGAAGCTGTGTGCAGAGCTGCTGCTCGTGGTGTTCAGAGGGGTCACAGCAAACCTGTGGGGAAAACATTTCCCTCTCCCTGGAAAACATGTTCTGGAACTGGACCAATGTACCATACTTTAGGGATATCAAAGTTTCTACCATGCTTTGAGGGATATGAAAGTTTTCAGCACTGCTAGAGAGGAGTAGGCTGGGGAGAGAGCGAGGCACGAGTAGGTGGGAATGTACAGAACTCATTGGTCAGAAGAATAACGTGGAAGCTGGGTTTCTTTGAAGTGCCAAAACTTTGTACCTCATCTGGTGATCTTTGCCGGCTGCCATGTGTTGGTGTGTAAACACATGAGGGCACGGGGAGGCTGTAACTGGGAGGCTCATCAAGATCAACCCATCTGCTTCACTTTGAGTCAACCCCTCCGCTGTCTGCGTGGGTCTTGTGGCTCCCGGGGCTGGCAGAACCTATGTCTGTCTGAGGGTTGTGGTGGGTTTAAACAAGCTTCTAATTCAGAGACCTTTCATTACTGTGTGTTTACAGCCGGTGACTAAGCCTGGGCCACAGTCAGTCGCGTGCTCAATACGGCTGCTCTGCGCCTGGAGGTGAGCCCCTGCCCAAGCACCTCGCTGGGCTGGGGCTGGGGCTGGCCGGGCTGGAGGTGACCCCAGTGGAAACGGCAAGCACCGTGCCTGGGAAAAATCTGTGCTAATGCTCTAGCTTGAGTCACGATTTGCCAAATTTTGGTTGGTTTAAATCTTAGTTTTTCACTTTTTTTCTGGGAAAATACCAAACCTTAAGATAAAGTGAAGCGCTCTTTCTCTAGTCCAGCTTCCCTCACTGGCTGAATTCGAACACACGTGCCATGAAAGCGGTTGCTGCTGTCCTAAGTAATTTGCATGAGCTACTTGCATTATACTCGGTATAATCCACGATTACAGGATGGACTTGATCATTAATTATCTTTTGAATATGCACTTCCTTTAGATGTGGCTACTAGTTACTAGGATTTGTTTTCATTTTTATAGCAGTGATGGGAAAATTGAGGAATAATGTATTTCATTCATCATACTGCTGACGAATGAGCAAATAATTTTGAACAAAAAATTTTTAGGACGTATGCAGCATGTAATCAGAGTTCAGGCTTCTTGTGCATGGCAGGATCGGCTGTTAATTTGCGGTGGACGTGTTGCAAGAATCGCTTTTACCGCTGGCCCGCGAGGTCTGCTTGCAGAGCGCTATGACAACCAGTGAATCGCGCGCTGGAGAGGAGCTACGCCGTGGCTAGCGAGCCGCCGAGAGACAGATGGTGGCAAGCGGCGGGGCTACCTTTTGTCAGTCGAGCCCTCCTGGTACGGCCGGTGTACGCTCCCTCCCCATCGCAAACGCCGCGGGAAGCGGCCGCGGTTCCTAAAACCTGGAGGTGGCTCGTATCAGCGGAGAGCTTTTCATAACCACCGGCCTCTAGGAGCGTCGGTCTGGCAAACTCGGCGTGTGGGCTGAGCAGCCATAAAACACCGAGGCAGGGCACACGGTGCTTGTGATGGTGTGTTTGCCACGTGAGACGGGGCTTAGGAGGTCGTTCTGTGGCAGCTGTAGTTCACGGTCAACAGTGCAATGAGCAGTAAAGCTATAGAAATAACTGAACAACTTGCCTAGTTTGCTTTCTTCAAGGAATGCTTGGAAATAAAAAATAAGAGAGCTTCCTTGCACATTGCAAGCAGTGGATGAAAAGAGATTAGGCAAATTGTTCTAGAGGAGGGTAAGAAAGTCGTATTTTGGGGTTTGTCACTGGAACTTGTATTAGTTCACTCTTCCCTGTCTAGGAGATCTGGACACAAGCTATTTTACATCAGTTAAGTCTGCCATTTGGACTAAGGACTGGTTTATGCTCACATCTTAGACTATAGGATTTAAACAGGTTTTTCTTATGTTGAAAGTGTTTATGATTTTCAGGAAACTCTGAAAACGTTAGTTGTTAATTTCCCATTTGTTTATTTTGATCCACTCTGAATCAGCCGAGTAGTTCTTCTGCCCTGGTTTCCTTATCTGCGTAGTGTAGGCCTTTTTTTGTTCCCACACACTTATTTCAAATCAGTAGGGCTTAAAACAGTTCCTTTGGAAGTGCTAGGTACCAATAAAAGCAGTCCTCTCGATCAAACAACATTCAGAACACCAAAATCTGGTGATTTCTGAAAGAGCTGGCTCAAGCGATGTTCTCAAGGTCGTTTTGGGGGTCTGCTGCCAAGCCAGGATGTTCTGGCTCGGTGACCAGTACCTCAACCATCCTTCCTATATTGTAAATGCAGGTGCCTTGTCTGCCAGGTACACTTACATACAAGCGGTTACTCTGTTGTGGAAAAGATGGGCCCTTTGGGTCTTAAAAAATAATGGCGAGAGAAATTCACTGGCTAGTTTGGGGCAGAATGAGGGACAAAGCAGAAGAGTATTCCTAGAAATAATTAATATAGGTAATTGCAAGCGAGTACATCACTGTATTGAGGTAGGCAAGATGAAGTAAATGTATGCTAACCCTTTATGGTTTTAGTACTGTTTGTTGCTCCATAACGTTTGAATACAATATTATTATTAAATATAGGTAAAGTGACTGGGAATATTTGAGTTTACCTTTATGGTTATAGAAAACACCATGATTGGGTTGTGCGTGTATATGTGTGCACATATGTGTGTGTATACACAATAAATACAGATCCTCATGTGTTGTTTTTAATCTTTGTAGGGTCCCTTTGTGCATGTTCAAGCTGCGGAAGCTGTGACTGTTCCAATAAAGAACCATTTCCCCACAAGAGAACAACAAATCTTGGCGCTGCAAACCACAGGTGAATTTGATGTCCTTGTTATAGGCGGAGGAGCAACAGGCTGTGGCTGTGCTTTAGATGCAGTCACTAGAGGTAAGGCTTGAAAACGTAATTGCGTTCTTATTCTTGGATTACATGGTTTATAGTAAATTTACCAGATTAGTTTTTCAAAAGTACTTGAAGATGGAAAAGGTGTACTCTGAATGCCTGGTTATAAAACTTCCTTCTGTTCTCAGAAGCTAAAATGAACTTGAAGAAAAAATGTCACTGCGCTTTGTTGTTTCAGCAGAGTCATCGTTGTCTAGGTGCTTGTATGCAGTTGTCTAACAAAGCTTTTTGCTGGATGCTCTTGGATGGACTTCTTGTTCTCCGTTGCTCCTTAGTGGGTTTACCTGTAGTCACATTTCACTTGTCTGTGCAGGAGAATATCTGCAGCAAAGACAAAAACAAGGCTTGCACGGCACTTCTAGTAACTATTTTGAAAGGGCTGAGCATGAATTCTAGATGAGGCGCATTGGCTCTTCAGCTCCTATTTCTTATAACACGAGATGTCTACAACTCCTGCTAATGCATTCTAGCTGCTCAGTGTACGGCAGGTTTGGAGACGTCTGTGTGGATTTGCAATGAAAGGTACTGAAGGTCCATACAGTAGATCTGTCCTCCCATTTCTCCTCTTTCGGGGTTTTAGCTGCATAACTGGTTTAAGAATCTACTGGAAGCAGCAGAATTGATGTTAAGTTTATGCATAGCCTTAGCTTAAGGAAAGCTCAAGTTAAAATGAGTTTAGGGTAATGCCTTCTACCCAACTTTTGCAGGAGGATGAGAACATGTATGGTGACAGACAGTTGTGCAATAGATGTGCAGATGTTGCCCAATAGCTCATGCGGCCGGCCAGACATGTGAAAAGCTCTGTTCAGGGGGTGAAAAAGCAGGACGCTAATGCCCGCTCTGTCTGCATCATCCACCTCTCACAGTAACTTTGAAATTGGCCAGCAGGTTCACTCCAATTTGACAGCTCTCAAAGAGAAGTCGTCAATTTACGAGCCTACTGAAAATAGATCTTCAGATACAGAGATGAGAACGCATGGGTACTGTTTCTGCAGGAGAAGCTGAAGCATCAACTCCTGTTCTATTAAAATGCTGTATTCCCCCAGAACATCGTATTTTTATCCAAAAAGCTATGTAAAAGATTTGTGAGAAAAGCTTGTCTTGGAATGTGTTCCTTCAGTTTTTTTCAGTACAATCAGCCCATGGGGGAGAGAACCAATCTGCCTTAGTTTCTATGTTCGTAGACCTTGTTTCAGGTTTTGGAACTAAAATGGAAAAAACTAAATAGTGTAAAACATAGTAGATAGCCATAAAGTTCTTCAGGTTCCTTAACCCATAGATATACCTCAGAAATAAGAGGCAAAACCTGACTCCAGGAGTGTTTCATAGTTTCGTTTGGAATATACTTGTCCAGGTGGTGTGATAATTTTGAAACATAAAGCAGTAAGGTCTGCACCGCTGGTAGATACACGCAAACTCAAATCTTATTCATTTTTTTTTTCATGTATTGTTAAAGATAACTTGGGATCTTTTCACTTCTGCCTCTGCTATGTTGTGGTAGAAAATGCAGTTGTAAAGCACACAGAAATGATTATAGGTAATCTGTGTTTATCCCTTTACTAGATACTCTGATTATATCAGTAGATTTCTGAAGTGTGAAATATTCCTAGGCATTTGGTTAATGAATTGTGTATTGTTGCTGTTCATTCATGGAACTTGCTCTTTTATTATGCTTGCTTCACTTAACAACAAATTTTGCTTTTCATGTGTTTGATATATCTTCACCATATTATTTCTGATTGTATCCATTAATCTCCAGTCACATTTGACAAAAATAAATTACTCTGATCTTTGGAAGTTACCAATAATAATTAGATTTTTTTAAGGACTTAAAAGTTTTGGGAGACCAACAGATGTTAAAATATATGTTCACCAGCCGATAACGTGAAGCACCCCTCAAAGAGGATGAAGGAAAGACCCAAGGGATAACTTGGGATGCAGATGATGCTCTCCTCCTCAGCTACGCACCGTCATGCTGTTGCTGTTGGGTTTGGTAGCAATGTCACTGAGTTTAATTCACTTTTTGCCTTGCCTGCCAAACTTCAAAATTCTGCCAGTGATGGAGGGGGTCTGTTTTGCTAACTTCTGTAACACAGATCATCCTTCCACGTATGTTTTATAAGTGAAAGATTGCCACATGCTTGTCCTGTGGTGCTTATCTTGGTTGGGTTCACTTGTGCTGGGTGTTGGAAGTCAGTGGTGGTTGTCTTGTAGGTCTATGCCAAAGGATGTGGCCAGGCCGTTGCCTGTATCTTAGCATAAAAAGGCATCTGTTAATCATCTGTTTCCTGCAACTTTTGCTTTCACCTAACTTCCATCGCATAACGCCAACCTAGACCACAAAGGTGCTGGTGCCTCCCTCATACCAGGGCGTAGTGTAGACAGCATTGGGGTGTACAGCTGCATAGCGACTTCCATACGAAGCAGTGTGCCTTCACCCATGGAAGGCCTTTTCCTGGCCTTCAGGGTAACTGGGAACGCAACTTGTGCAACAAATGTGCCGACCTCTTTCCAAATGTTTGTTAGGATGAGCATTACAACGCTCATCGTAGAGCACGTTGTGTTCCGGGTCTGCGTGACCGCCTGTGAGCCATGTGGTTGTCCCTTCCTTGGGCTAGTCAGACTGTCAGGGCCGGCCGGCGTCAGGGAGCATATATGAGCGATTTTGAGTAAATGTTTTTTGGAAATACTTAGTAGTATCTTGTAGCGACTGTTTTGTGCGTGTGCCCTGTGCATACGTAATGCGTTGAGGGAGGATGTCTCTGTGCTGTATGAGCACTGTAGTGGCTGCGTTGGAAGCTCTAGGTGAACAAACTTTTTCCCTTTGCTACACTTCCTAGGTAAGCTACTATACTTTGCATTAAGCCTCAGTTATCACACAATTTCATGTATATGGCAGAATTAGATATATGTGTACATCGTGTTCGGCAGTGAGCCTCCCTGAGCAGTGGACATGCCCATGGCTGGCTCTCCTCTGGTTTTGGGCACCTCTTAAGTAGGCTGTAAGTAAGCAGACAAAGATGCCAGTGGTTTGCCTCTCTGATATCCTGCTTAAATTGTTCGTGTGATAGGTTTAGAACTCTCTGCTGCAAAGAGTTAAAAGTATTCATGAAAATATTCTGTTCCTGCCGTGAATACGAACTATAATTTGCTTGAGGGAGCATGGCCCCTATAATGTACTGTAATGCCTTTCTATTGTGAAATATCCAGGTTTTAATGTGCTTCTGTTTAAGTTCTGTTTTGACTTTTCCCTTAGGAAGGAGGCTAAAATTTTTCATTACAATATAGACAGTGCACTACACTTTGAATACAAATTTATCCATGTACAGAGTAATTTTTCTTGTGATTGTCTCTACCCTAGAGAAGTGTCTTTAATGAATTACATACAAATTGTGTAATTTAAGAAGTTAATTTGGTTTTCTGGTAACACAGGACTAAAAACAGCCCTTCTAGAAAGAGATGATTTCTCATCAGGGACCAGCAGCAGGAGTACTAAATTGATCCATGGTGGAGTGAGATATCTTCAGAAGGCCATCATGAAGTTGGATTTTGAGCAGGTAATTGTTTATGCTGGTTGTTAAGCAAAAATTGCTAGTAGACACTTCCCCTAGCCCAATTATATCCAAGGCTCCTTCTTATTTTTTCAATACTTGACTATTGAGTTCCTCAGCCACTGTACATAGAAAGTGTCTTCTCCAGCTGAGCTTTCCAGACAGGGAAATCAGTGCTGCTGCCTTTTGCTAAATTCTCTTACGGGCAATCTAATTGCCATGCCTTGTAGACCATGTATCTTTTGGGGAAGGAAGGCAGAGACAGGGCTGACTTTGGAATAAAAAGAGCTTCCTACCTGTCATGATCAGAATCTGGGGGAGTGAGTGATTGTCCTGTTTATTTCAGAATGGGGAAAGAAAATGTGGTAAATGAATGATTATATATAAAGATAAATGAGTGATTATATATAAAACCTTTTACGTATTCTTGTGTTGGTGGAAGCCTGATGTTCTTGTTTTGGGAAATTGATTTGCCTTCCCATTGAAACCTCTCTAACTTAAAGTGTGGTTTAGTGGTTAGAATACTGCTACAGAGACTGTGACTTCTCAGGGGGAAAAAATATGTAAAGCATGCAGTTACCCAGTCATAGAAATCACCTTCCTTTTTTGCCATAGAACAACTTCATATTGACTCATATTGGTTGATTTGGAGAAGAACACTTCTGCATTTGCAGCTCGGAGTTAGTATGGGATTTAATTGTGGGAATCAGCACAGAAGCTGTGCCGTGGGATGAGTTCTAACCCTCCTGAAATGCCTCCTGCCTGTAGTTAGGAGTAACATGGCTTATTGTGCTTTACATTCAAATAAAAGATTATTCAACTGACCTGCCAAGATACCAAAATGAAACTAGTGAAACTTAAGGAAAATGTTTCCCAAGAAATTAACTTCTGATTTTTTTCAGCAAACCTCTGTGTGTTTTTGAAAGAACAGTAAAAATGATGTGAGCTATTTGCGCTGATAAACAGTTTCTTATTAAATGTTGCACGTGGAGACAAAACTGAGTAATGTGGGATTCACATGTACACTTCTATTTTTCAGTACAAGATGGTGAAAGAAGCACTTGAGGAGCGTGCAAATCTGCTTGAAATTGCTCCTCACCTATCAGCTCCTCTGCCGATAATGCTACCTGTTTACAAGTAAGCTCTGCTGTAATATCTCTCCTTTACCATTGCTTTTGACAAGCAAGCTATTTCCCTGGAGAAGTTTCCAGGTGCCTCTTTGCGAGCAGGTCTTTAAACCTGTCACAAGCTTTGTCCTCCAGGAGGTGAGATGTTGCTGTATTGTAGAAGCATGAAATTCTCTTATGGCACCAACAGCTATCACCGCTGTCTGGGAGCACATCTCGGACTTCAGCTTTTCAGATCATTTCTACCACCCCTGTGGGGGAGAGAAGGGGAGTCTGCAGCTGGAATGAACTCTCATTCCCAGGATGTTACTTGCTATTCTTCCCAGTGCATCCTTGTCTTCGACACGTGCTGTCATAGTGTTCTTAGCAACGTGCTCTTTAGTCCTTACAGCCGCCGGTGTTCGGTGCAGGAGTTGGGTGCGTTTGCCTTCCGCAGTACATGACAGTTTGGTATTGAGAGAACAGTTTGCTTCTCGTATGAGAAAAGAGATTCCAAGCAATTTGGGTGAGGTTTTTAGATCTGTAAGAGCAGTTCCTGTAACAGGCTACTTAGAGCAGTGAGGTTTTGCTGAGTTATCTTAATGTATGGCTTTATTCCTGCCTTTAGTAGAAGGGGTTTGTAGCAGCTGGAGCTCATCCACGCCAGGGGTCAGCTGCGTTTATTTGGTCCTGTTTGTGCAGGAGGCATTAGTCAAGATGTGCGTTCGAGGAACCCTTTCAGCTTGCACGTACAGGCTGGTTCTTCCCTCAACCCATAGCTTTAGTATCTCACCTTCCACTGAAGTACAAAAAGCCAGTTTGTGATCCTAATTCTAGAAGAAATAAAGCCTTGAACCTGCTTGACTTCACTGCAACGAGTAGATCAGTTGAAAGCAGCAGTGAACAACATGCAAGTTCTTGCATATTTACATTATGTTGTGATACCGTGAATTTGTGTGATGGTACAAAGTAAAACTGGTATACAACACACTGTGCTATTTAACATGTTCTGTACTACAATAACACTGCGTGCATGCACTTTTAATTTCTTTTTTTTGTTTGTTTGGTTTTTTTTAATTTCACTTCATGGGGAATTTTTCTTTCCTGCAGATGGTGGCAGTTGCCATACTACTGGTTTGGAATAAAACTGTATGATCTTGTGGCTGGAAGTCAATGTCTGAAAAGTAGTTATGTCCTTAGCAAGTCAAGAGCCTTGGAGCTCTTCCCGATGCTACGCAAAGACGAGCTTGTTGGAGCTATTGTCTACTACGACGGTATGTTGCCTTTCTGTGCTTTCGTTATTGCGTTGTGGTGTGGGCGGGAACGCACGCGTGGAACTGTAGATCATGTACATTGACTTTCTAAAGGGAAGAACAACAACTTGAAGGATTCAACTTGCATCTTAAGCATTAAATTGGTAGATAAATTATGTTTTTTTTCACAACAGTAACCTACTGGATGTAAGAGACAATATAATTAGTTTTCTTGGTGAAAACATTCTAGTGTTCTGGTGATTCCCTACAACTTCCCAGCTGTGCCTGGTTTTGCTGTACGCGTCTCGGACTGAACACTTCTGAGGTATCGTAAGTCAAGAAAGTGCGATCAGTCCAGTAATGCCAAATGGTTTGCTGTAGCATTTTCACTGTGCAAAATAACTTCAGACTTATCTGGGTGAGCTGGCTGCTGGTTGTGGTTCTTGCAGTGGGTTGGATGAGGCCTGGATCAGTTAATTCTTGTATCGCCAGTAAAATTGGTTGCTCTGCAAAGACAGCATTTATTGTAATTATAATCAAGTACGAGAGATTGCTATAAGACATGAATGGTTTCTGTTAAAACCCCTTTAAATAAAGGGTTATAAATTCATGAGAGGGAAAAATGCCTCCAGCCCGAGTTATTTAATCTACTGTATCAGCTAGTTTTAGGTATGTTTGTGCATAACACTTACACAAAGTCAGTGTCTGAGTGGGAGAATGTGAAGATGCTTTCTGCAAATCTTCCGATGTTCATTCAAAATTGAACGATGATTTAATAGAACTCATTGTAGTTGTCCAGAAATAGCAATTCAAAACTGTTCGTGTGTATTCACGTTTGGAACGAGTGCCAGTCTTGTTTGTAATGTAAGAATGGGTAAGCCTCTCTGCCTTGTTCCTGACATAAGTCCCTGGCATGGCTCTACAGCCACAGGGGATCTTCTAAGCAAAGAATTTCTTAGCTTGCTCTCTGTCCCTTCACATGCACAAGGCAATCTGAAACAAAATTGGTGAAGGTTTAGTTGGTTTACTTGACAAATGACTACCCAGAAACTTTGCTTGTCTGGAATATTAGCGTTTGTGTTGCTGTATCTCGGTACTTGCAATGTCATGCAGCTTACCTCCCCAAACTGTCAGAACTTCAGTATTTAAAAAATACTGAACTTGTACAAATCCTAAATGTTAGAATGTTCATTGCTGAAGTTTGAATACCAGGATAATTACTTTGTTGAATATTTTTATTTTGCATCAGAATTCTTTGCTGTTCCAGGGTGTGTTTTTAGTTAGATTGGTACTCTCCCTTCTCCAGTCCTCTTCCACTTCCCTTCCAAGACAGAAAGTTTTGGTAAAACTTTCTTGGTAACGGGGTCAGCCAGGTAATATCAAAATGCCACAGCTGCTCAGGGTAGGGCAAAAAGCCATAGATTCCTTGCAGGCCTGGAGGAGCCCTCCAAAGAATAAATAGCTTAGGTACTGATTTACTTCAGTCATGGTACGGTTCTAGTTAGTTTTTACCTGAAGATGTAGTTTCTGACCTTTTGGCAGCCAGAAAGGTCTTCACACAAAATTGATTATAAAGGTAGCTCTTTTCCCTTTTTAGAACTGCATTTACACTATTCATCAGCTTATCAATAGGGGCTTTTGTACTGGGAAGAGTAGGAGGGACTCTTGAAGCACACTGGACTCGGGTAGTATTTATGAGGCTTCTGACAAAAGCGTGTGTTGATAATTGCAAGTTGTCTCATACAGAGCCCAGCAGAATGAAAAAAAAAATAAATCTATTTGTGCGGGAATATATATGTGTAGGTTCTTATTTGGGAGCAGGGTGAGATTCAAGTAAAAATTAAGTCCCTCCTTTATCTCTTATGGAGACTGCATCTTCTCTGTCTTCTTTTTAAGGTCTAGAGGAAATAAGAGGTTATTTAGAAGCAAAATTTGTTGTGGGATTATGTGGTATTTTTTGTATACTGTAGCAAGAGCTGCTGTAAATAGCATACATAGAAGTAACTGGGATTTATTTTTCCATTATCATAAGCTATCCCTTAGACTGTTTTACGGGATCCCAGGAGCATGCAAGAAGAACGAAGTGGTTCTCTTAACTGTAATTACACTTCTTATAAGAGCACTATAGCTTGAAATCTATTTATAATCTATTGAAGGTTTTCTCAGATTAAATAGATAGTTTGGATGTATCACAGCTATTTACTGCTCCAGCATTCTAAAGATACACATTTACAAGATAGGCTTAAAATTAGTCTTCAAGTTTCTTGGACGAATGATCATTTTAAACAGTGTTGCAGTAAGTGAAAGTTCAGCACCAAGATACCATGGGGTGCATCTGTGCAGAAATACAGCACAGAACTCTGCGAGTGACTGAGAGGTGTCTCTGACGGCAGCGGCGCCTTCCCAGGCCATGGGAAACAAACCCGTGCTCTGCATATTGGAAACAAAGAGTGTCAAATAGGAAAAAAAGGAAAAGCACCGAATGCTGACGAGCAGTCTGGTGGACAGAGAAGGCTGTGCCATCTCTCTGTGCATCTGAGTTTCATAAAATCAGGTCGCTGGCAGAGACTCTCACCAGTTCTTCAGAGGAGCAGCTGCGATGCTAGCAGGACTCTCGGAGTCATTTGGTGAGAGGGATCAAAAATGGACCTGAACTTTTGCTGCCAGTGAAACTACTTGCTCATGCTGGTATATCTGGCCACCTTTTGCTTTACTTACAAGACCACAGCTTAGTTACCCACATTTTTATGCAGAATTTAAAGAAATGGTGTCTTGCAGTGAAAAAAACTTTAAAAGCTCCCAAAGCTCCACCAAACCTTAATTTCCAAGAAGAATAAAGTGGTTCTGAAGGACTAAAGTTTGTGAGTTCGTAATATACATTTGGGTGCTTTGAGCCTGCACCTAATCCAGAATAAAAACTTTCCAACTCCGATGTTAAATCAGTTCTTAGCATACCACATCCCAGAATTAAGTTTTATGTGTAGCGACTCCTGTAGGTCAGCCCCTGGCCCATGGTGTACGTGGGCTCATGCTGTGTTGTAACACATCGTGACCAATTAACCTGTGTCCTGTCCACAGTAAATTTGTTTTAAGTCAGAATGTTTCGGTGAACATGCTTTAGATCTTGTAAATTATTGTACTTGAATGTTAATGGTATACTTTCCTGCCCTAAATCTGGAGCAAGGGAGGACAAAAGGGAAAGGGAATTGAACTTAAAGTAGGGAAGGGGGTGATAAGCTTGAATTAAATTCCTTTTAGTTGTTTCAGAAGGATTAGTCATAAAATAGAGCATTAAATAATGGCAAAAGTATATGTAGACATATGTATGTCTTAAAGTAGGTCATATCTTTATCTTCTCTGTCTTCCCTAAATAACAAATAAATAAATTTGCCTTTTAAGAATGGCATGTCTCTCCTGATTCTGTACGTGCAGTTAAATGTAGGTTTATCTTGTTTTCTGGCTGTCCTCTATCCCTGTCTCTGTCGTACTTTCTTTGTATCCGTAGCTGTCAATAGCCCCTACCAGCCGCAGCTCGCTGTTTGGCGCGTTCGCCACCACCACCAAAGGGAAGAATTAAAAACATTTGTTATGTAGGTTACTTCTTTATTTGATCAAACTACCTCTCCAGTTATGACTTACTGGTGGCAATGTTCTTTTGCAAAGGAAAGATGAGGAATGCTCTTGGGTTTGGTTTGTTACTGTTGATCAAACTAGTGGCGTGCCAAATAATCCATTATTCATGGCTGTGCCGCGTTCTGAAATGGTGCCGGGCTCCTCTTAATTACATTTTTTTTGTAAATTGTTTATACAGGCAAAAAAAAAAAAAAATGGTACATTATAAATGTTGGAAGTACCAGCAACAGCAAATCACAGACTTGACCAGAGGCTATTCTTGCTCTGTCTCAGCATCGGGAAACTAAAGCATATGTTGGATGTTAGCCTGGGTGTACACAACGTGTCCTATTTATTCAAGGTCTTCTTTGAAGCCACAACTTACAAGTTTGTTTCTTAGGGGTACATGTCAGACTTCATTTAGCATTTGTTGGTATTAGGATACTCCTGAATAGCAAAAAGGCAACATTTTGGGGGAAGAACGTGGCTGCTATCTGAGCAGTGATCTGTCAGTTCCACTTATGTAGCTCAAGGAAAACTGGAGGAGAGGCACTGTGGAGGAGCTGGGCTGAGATCTCAAGATCATAGGCAGAATTATTTTAAAGCACTTTAAATGGAAGAATTAATCTCCATTTAAATTATACATAGTTCATTATGTTAAGAACCAGGAAAAACATTAAAGCAGAGATCCAACTGGCCAGAGTATTTCAATTTAAAGTGTTTAGAAATTCTAAGTGGCACAATTCTTTTTAAGATGCATTATTTTTCTGTCTCTAGGTGCTTGCAGACTTTTTGTTAACATTTTGCCTTGCAAGATGAGCCTTTAGGTGTGTAAGGAAAATTTGCGTTCTGGAATCAGTCATGAATTTAAGATTTCTAGGGCTTTGTTGACCCTGCTCTTTGAATTTACTGCTGTTTTCTGAAAGCAGGAATTAACATATACTGCTTCTGTGCCTGTTCTGCCACATCAAGGTATTTGATCGTTTAATGTCTCGTTCTACAAATCTCCAGTATACTTGCTGCCATGTAAGTAATTGTTCTTTATTTTTTTGCGTTCACAGTATTTTTGGATATATTAGCTCCTGAAATATTTAATATGGAGGTTATTTAAAGGTAGAAAAAGAAGCTTTGGCAGAGGATTTAGCTTTCCTTGTTTACAGCAAACCCCATGAGAAATCCTTCCCAGGCACACATGCGCACACACACACACACACACACACACACACACACACAAAAATCAATGCAAAAGAGTAGGGCATTCATTAAGCTGTCAAAAATGGAATAAATGCTTTTTTTTTTATTTAGGTTCTTGTAGCTATTTTTCCTAGTATTTGAGTGTGTCCTGAATTATGAAACGTTATAGCTTTATAATTCATATTTGACAAATGAATATTTTGAGAATGTTGAGCTGTAATAGGGGTATTACCCTGTTACGGATGCAGACAACTGTATGACTACTTTTTTTTTTTTTTTTTTCCTTCCCTGGATATAAAAACTCTGTGACAGTTTGTCACTAAAAAGACTTTCTATAGGTGAAATACACGGCTAACCATATTTCTTGGTATTTCAAAATTGAAGCTGGGTGAATGAAAGAAGCCTTGCAGGCACACTAACGGTAGGCATAACCTGGAAAATACCGCACGTATTCTCCATATCCCGTTGCTTTCAAATCCATTTTGCCCCGTGTTCTGTATAATAGAGTTGTATGCGAAATCCTGAAGAGAATCAGCAGCCTGCTAGGAGAGGGCTTGTAAAGGTAATGCTGGCTGCCTCTAGTGGAATGCATGCAAAATGAAATGCCAGACTCCAGCTGCACCTCCAGAAGCGACAGTGTTTTTTTCCCTTGCTGGTGTTGGCATAGGCAGGAGTGGGGATCCGCTCTAGAGGGTGCTTCCCAATTCCCTGACCAAACCCGTTGGGGCTCTGTTTGCTTGTGGTGCTTCTCGAGCGGCGCCGTGCTGTATCCGTCAGAGCTTTTATGCCGTTTTCAAAAGGGATAAAATCAATAGCCCAAAATGGCTTGCATCTTTAACCCAGTTTTGCCTCTGTCAAAGGGTGCAGCCGCACGAGCGTCCCTGCAGGAGCGGCCGTGTGCTCCGAACAAAAGGGACCCCGCATCCACTGTGCTCTTCTTCCTTTTGCTGGAGGCGTCCTTCCCAAAAGCATGCAGATGATAACTGCATCTCCTGCTGTACCTGTAACAATTTAATTGTGTAAGTCAGCCCAGTCAAGCATCCCCAGCTCATGACTGGGAGACATGAAATTCATTGTCATTATTGTCCCTGTCATTTTGGATCATTATATCCTGCTGCAGAATTTTCCTCACTCCAGTGCTTTCTTACCTCCAGGAAGCAGGGATTATGGCTGAGGTTGGGGTGGGGGCAGGACTGTGAACTACATTTACCTCAGGGGAGCCACAGATTAAATTGGCTTTGCTCTCTGACTTGCTGGATTCGTCTGTTTGTACGCTGTGGGTTTAAGGTTGGAAATGATGAATATTCTAGTGAATTCTGTGCCTCTCTCTTTTTTTCCTTTTTTTTTAATGCTCGTATAAGCAAAGGATGGTTTTTGTGTCCCTTAAGAAGTGAACGGGGAATAATTCTTCAGATCATGTTACCTAAAAGATTTAAGATTATTCCTGAGCAAAACGACATTATTTGCACGTTGTGCCACAAACATCTGAGCGTTCCCCAGTGTGTCGTGGCTTTTAGGGGAAAGACTCCATCGAAGCATGTAACTCTGCTGTAATTTATATGTGTGCATTTTATGTGAACTTAATAGCCGGTCATTAGTTGATATGTACACTGTTCCATATTGTAGGTGTGATTATATGTATGTTGAAGGAAAACGCATTATGGGATGCCTGTACATCTTGCTGCTCCTTCCCCTGCTCCGGTGGCTGTCTCCTGCATAGGGGGCCGGAGCAGCCCCAATCCTTGGGAAGGGCTGGGGTGTGTGTGTGTGTGTGTGTGCACGTTGTTCATCTTCCTCACCGCGCTCCTCCTCTCCCATCCGCAGAGTTCACCTCGCCCAGCACCTCCTGGCCTGTTTCTGTCTCTATCCAGGCGCTGGGTTTTTCTCAGTTCAGGGGAGAATTACCAGGTAAAATGCTGCTGCTTGACTCCCCCATCGGATGGGGTGCATCCCTCCACCAGCAGCAGCCCTGGCTGCCTGGCACTGCACCGTGCCTGTCGTCCCCTCCAGCTGGCACCCGCCTGCCCGTCCCATCCCGACCGTGTCCCCATCCCATCCTCGGGAGCAGCGCCGCCTCTCACGGCTCTGGCACGGCAGTCCAGCCCTCCCGTGGCTTCTTGTTCCCCGGCTGGTACCTCCGGCCCCGGCTGGTCTCTGCTGGGTCACCCAGCGGAGGTCGGCATCCCTCCTGCTGAACACAGCACGCCATAGCTGGCAAATCCATCGCTCCTTCGTTTAGGCTTCAAAAATAGCTACTGCGGTGTGCGAAGCAAAGTCTGCCCCAAATCCAAGCTGTTAGGCTGAGCGCCGGGCGTGCTGGTGAGCTGCCGGGCCGCGCGGGGATGCGGTAAGCCGGACTGACACCATCGCCTTCCCGTCTGGCGCGGCGGCGCGGCCGCAGCAGAGCTGCCGTGACGGTTGTTCGCGGTGACATTTTAGCGCGGCTTCCATAAACTGACAGTGACAATGTTTAGTTTCATTTTAACACTGTGCTTTTACTTACGCTGACATTGCAATATGATTGTAGTGACAAGTTGAAGGCTGATACAAAAGAAGTGGGAAACAACATAATTATAAAGCAGTAGCACAGAACAATAATTCCAAATTTTCTCTCTCACTTGATGTGCCTGGATATTGTGGCTTATTTTTGTATGCTGATACCTCAGTTTCAATGGGAGTTTTAGCTTCCATACTGTAACTTGGCCGTAGGCTTGATTAGACGGACATTCTCAAGGTATTGAGACTTGTAATTTTTTTTTTTAAAGCTTTTATGGGCTTCCTGTCTCTTGCTTTTGTTATTAATTTGTTTATAACTGTGCGTAAGTTGGAATGTATCCTACTTTCATTTCCTAATCTTCACTGTGATCTTGTTTGGTCTTATCCATACATGCAATTTGGTTGGCCGTAGGTTTCTCCGTCCCTTTAATCTTGCCTTATGAAAATAATCTTGAATTTCTTAAGTTCCCTAAGCTTGTCTTGTAAAAGAGTGGTCATGGTGCATCTTGGGTGGGCTCGGCAGCCCCCTCTCAAGCTGCGTGCGTTAAGGTTTGATAAACGTAGCCGTTGTGGGTAAATGGGCATCAGTCCTGCCAGACCCTTGAGGAGCAGAACCCCCAAGTCGGGTGTGGGTGGTTACCTCTCCACCTCCATCGCTCGCAGGGGTGGAGACGTTTGTTTTGTGTGGCCCAAGCAGGTACTAAACAGAGGAAGCAAGAAATCATTTCAAATGACTGCTGCTGGATTATCTAAACTTGTGTCAAATCTGAGTTTTGAATCTCTTAGAACAAAGTTACCTGTGAGGAGGCCAGGCTCGAGGCGTTCCTTCCCATGAACGCTCCTGCAGAGCCAGGGCCAAAAATGCCCACGTCTCAGGGCAGATCTTAAAGCACTGGAATGTGAGGTGCCTGTGGTGGGTGTTTCCAGTGCAATGTGCATATTTAGGTGTGTCTCGTTCCTCCCACCCGGTTGGGCCGTGTTTCGGCAGCGCAGATAACCCGGTGGAAAGCAGAATTCAAACGATCCGTGGTTTGTATGGGAAGCATGAACAGCCTGGTGTGGTAGTGCTGTGTTGTTACACGTGGGTGTGATGGGACTGATTTAACTGAGTCAGAGCGCTCTTCCCTCTGAAGCCGTCCAAGAACAATTGCGTGCGTGCTACGTATCCTAGAAAGTCTGTTAGTGTTCAGTGAATTTTTGACTTAAGTTTCATGTGATTCAGAGAGCAAGAAATAGTTCAGGTCTGAGGGCATTTTCAGTGACTTGTGACTCACGAGTCAAACTTGCTGTTTACCTCTGAACTTGCTCGGCTTGTGTTTGGGGAGGAGAACTTGCAGAGTCCTTTCTCAGAGAAGTCTGGAACAATTTTGAGTCACTCCAGCTGATTCATAATGCCTAAACTTGGATGTAACTAATTTCCGTATGTACAGCAGATGTTGAGTTCCTGTTTTAATGCTTGCAATAAAATTGTTCATGCAATTAAGCACTTATTTAAAAATTAGAGGATGCGGGCAGTCCTGGCAACTTAGTTATGTATAGTGATGCATAATTATCACTGATCAGCCTTAAATTTGGTGAGGTCTTGGTAAGGTTTGTACATACACAGCAAGAAAACTTTCATGCACGTGAAATAAATTATTTCATGCGTTGCTTTTCTTTACTATGTGCACGCACGCAGATGGAGTGCGAGGCTGTTGTAAGAATATAACGTATAGCTATGGGAGTACACCTGTAAAATAACTTCTAAAGTATCGGTGCTTTGGGGGAGAACAGTCTTGATGCTGGGCGATAGGTTTTTGGGTATCCAAAATCCCAAGGGTATCCCAAATCCAAGGGAGCTGCAGTTCAGCATTCTAGTTCAGTCAGTGGAGCTCCCGGTATCAGTAAGGGAGCAGCAAACAAGCGAGAGGTTAACGTGTAAGTATTTGTTTGCCTTTATCTCCTCAGCTTTTTAAAAGAAAACAAACAAACAAAACCCCTACTTACTTGTATGGCTGCATTATGTAGGGATATAAAATTGCCACCGTACTGTGGGCCTCATTCTCTCATTCAAATACTTCCTTTAATGTATTTTTCCTTTCAGAAGAAGCCTGGTAGGTGGTTCTGTGGAAAGATTTGCCCTCTTGAGAAAGTTCATTAAGACTGTCGTATAGCTTCTTGCATGGCTAACTTCCAGCTCTCCATTAAACCTGACCTCCACAGCAATAACCAGATATGCCTAATCAGAAAAGACTGTAAAGTGAGAAAAGGTGAGAAGGCTTTCGTGTCTCTTGCAGGGACCAGCCTGTTCTTTACAGCGGGAAGTTTGCAAACCCACACACTACAGCCATGCTGTTGCAGGATGAGCCAACGCGTGCCTGGAGCGATTGCGGCAATGCTCGCGTGCGTTGGTACGTGACTAATTGTGGTGCAGCAGGTAGGCTTGGTAGTGAAGTGTTAGTTCTTGGAACAAAAAGGTTAACAGGAACAAAAGTTGCCCTCTTAGGATTAAAAGAAATTCTGGCTGATTATTAAAAAAAAATGCAGTTGCTGTCTACTGTGTGCTGCTCATCTTCATCTGAATGGAGTTGCAGAGGAGAAAGCAGGAATTGGTATGAAAGTCATAGGTGTCTGAGAGTGCCACGGGACAGAACATGCTAGAACTACCAGAGTGCCTTATTAACGCCGTGGTTTTCACACAACTCTACTGAGTCAGTCGCAAACAAATTTCTACAGTCTGTGGGCTTTGTTACCACTACTGGCTATGGTTCAGCACTGATAAAAATAAAATTGAATGTACACTATGTGCACTCTGTGGGAGGATTCTTTTAGTGCCAACGGAAGCATTGTCTGTTCGTCTTTGAAGAAATACAACATTTGTTACTAAGGAATGAAAATAGAATTTTCCTAAATTACGCGAAAAAAGAAATTATAAACCAAATGGCATCACTGTTGGTCTTAGCGTGATGTAGGACACACTTACACAAAATGTCTTCGCGCACTAAATGTCTCCAGCAGTACGCCTTCTAAGAATAAGTTGGGGGTTTTTTAAAGAGGATTCAGTGTTAATTTAATGAGCACACTTAGGCCGGTGTTCTGTTAAAAGCTAGGTTGACTACCCTTAATGAGAATTAAAGTACCTGTCCATTGTTACTGCATTACAAGCAGGTGACGACAGTGAATAATGAGATGGATGATTCTTTCAGTTCTTCTTGCTAGAAATAACTTAAAGGATTTAAACATTTTAAAATTTAAAATTTAATTTTAAATTAAAAAAATAATTTTTAAAATTTTAAATTTAAAAATGTAATTCTTTTAAATTTTAAATTTCTTTTCGAGCGGTATCACAGGAGATGTTGCAAAGAAAACTCAGCACGTTCCATCAGTTGGCTCTTGGAGGCTTCCTCCAACGGTGCTGAGGTGTGGCTGCCCCTCGCACCAGCGCTGCGATGCCCCCAGCTGACAGCAGCCATGCACGCCCCAGACAAACACGTGCTCCCAGAGCCAGCCCTGGAGCAACGGGGCTGAAGCAGCCGCGGCCTCTCCCGGGCAGGGTGTGTTTGAACATCTGTGGTTGGTGAATGTCATGATTATAATTTCGCTGTGTTGCCTGCAGGTTAGTTACGAGATTTTTCTGGAGCTTACTCCTTTGTAGAAAAGGATGCCAAATTAACTGGGCTTAGCCATTCTGTTGTTATCAAATAACTTTTTGGCTTATGAGATTTGGAAAAAAAACAAGAAACAAAGCCCATGGTATCATGGAGGGGTTATCTCTGGTAGCAAGGGGGAGTACCGGTTTTCTTTGTTTGCTTTGGAGCACCGGTGGCCGCTGCGAAGGACAGTGGATGCGGAGCTTTCTGAAGTAGGTAATCCAGGACCTCAATCCAGGACCTCCCATCGAAGCTTTTGGCTACCTTGCTGTTAATCACACAGCTATGCCTTGGGTTCCCTGGGCATCTTCTGAACGTGGTATTAGTGCTCGCGTCAAGAAAGCTTTACACATCTGTTCTGGAGGGAGTTAAGTTTGGAGGCGCTTTTACCTTGGCTTTGGAGAATCTCTGAGTCTTACCAGGGGAGAACGGTATTTAACTGAAAAGCCAAAAAAGTTGAGATGCAGAATCCTTGCTTTGCTTCATCCTTCCGTTTCTCTCTAGAGTGGTAAGGATCATCTAAGTACCAGGGCACGTGCCGACCTCTTGGAAATAAACATTCCTCATTCCAAACTAGCACGTGTAAATAGCTAGTTTTACTTTAATCAGCAGAAAATATGCTTTGTCAGCTGTGAATGGTGCTGCTGTAAGAGCTGATCTGGCTATGGTACCTTTATAATGGGGGGGTGTGCGTGGAGGAGCAGCAGCCACCTCTTCAGGCGTCAAGAATAAAAGATAATTGCATATAAAGTGCAGGATTTTAATGTAATTGTCTGGGGGGAAATGTGCACGTGTGAGTTGGAGGGCTTTTTTTTAAAAAAGAAAAAGCAAGCTGTTCCCGAGTATAAAAGCCATTGTACTGTGACCCGATGCCTACCAAACTGTTGCAGTATTATTCTCCGCAGATGATAAATCTCTGAGCCAGTAAGTCACTCTTCATTTCTTTCAAATCTAGACCTCTACAGATCTCTGCTGTTTACACTGTGAAATACTCTAGGACTCTGCAGTGTGGATCACATCAATCTGAAGCCAGTGGCTTTTTCTAGATGTGTAGTTAATCAGGAACTGGTTATTTCCCAGTCCTCTTCCTGCAAATACATCGCATAGGCACTCGGAGTTCCTTTGGACAGCTGAGAATTGAGTAATAGCGAGGGGTTTCTCAGCATAATGATGAGGGGAAAATGGATGAGAGCTTCAGAGAAAGCGTGAAGATGTTGTCTGGGACACAGCAGCCCAAGTCCTGCCGTGCACTGAGCATGTCCTTAGCGCCGACATGGGGAGCATTAGGAGTTTCAACAGAACGCTGAGCAGCTCTTGGATTCGGGGCTTAATTAGCAATTGTTAGTTAGAGGTTTGTTCTTTTGGGGAATTACACCTGTTTCCACATTATTTATTCTGCCGATTGGCTTCTCTGGATGGCTTTTGTCTGGACAAATCGGTCACAAAACTGGGGAGAGGCAAGCTTGCAAAATTTAAACAGTAAGACTTCCCCAGACCAAGGCTGACGTCGGCTAACGCTGTATAACTGTGCTGTGTCTGTGCGATGAACCCGCACCCCGTGTCGGACAGAAAGCCAGTCTGAGTCGGGTACCGCCTCTGCCCTGCCGGCAGGGACAGCCGATGGGGAAACAAAAAGGAGCTGAGGAAACCCTCTCGGCCCTGGGGTCCTGCTGCAGTACACGAGTAAACCCTACCACCCGGGAATGGGCACCTCAGGGTTCCGTTTATACACCGAGGGCACATGCCTGAGGGCCGTGTTTCTGGTTTGTGCTGGGTTTCTTGTCCTGCAGAGCCAGGGCTTGCAGTACCCGGTGGGTCAGGCAGTCCCCCGGGTCAAGCACTGCAATAGAGGGCTGTCTCCAGGACGCTGCGTTCCCAAAAGCCCTCGACTTGGGGCTGGAGGAGCGTTTTGTGGATTAGTTTGGAATACGTGCCGCCGTGCGTAGAAGCAGCTGCTGTAACGCAGGCGGTCGCTGTTCTTTGTCTTTTCTCTGTCTCGTGCTCCCCCCGCATAGGGGCTGCACCTTAGCCCTGCGTTAAAACGTTAAGGTTTGAGGGAAACCTCCTAAGGTCATTTTATCCGCTCCCTGGCACTGCTGCCGCGTAAATGCGGATGCATTTATTGAATGCTTTGCCTGCCACTCCTGACAGATGGTTGTTTAGTCTTACGCGTCTTGTGTGATGGAGCATCCCCAACTTTTCTTGACATCGTGCTCAGTTGTTTTGCTGTTCTTTTCTGCAGTTTATTCTGGGCATTGTTTGCTTAGTTGAATTGGAGTTACTGTTTGTTTCTTCATCGGTGCTTTATCATGTTTCTGGTTCTGTACGCCGCGCATAACTTTTTTTTTTTCTTGCGGTTGAAGACTGATTGCACTGTATCGTCTCGGCTGTGTTAGAATGAGAAGTTTGGGGAGGGGAGGTGGCACCTTTGAGGCCATTGATCCCATCTTTATAACTTTGCCCTTTTAGCTAGGAACAGATTATTTGTGCGGCGGTTCGAGATTGCACAGGCAGAATCAGAAGGACCAAACTTTACATAAACCATTTATACTAAACGTTGGGGATGCTGGCAACATAAATCAACTACAATATCTATTACAAATTTATCACTTTATCAGTATTATTTTTGATAGAAGCGGTCCAAACACGTGGGGAAGTGAACCGTACCTCGGGAAGTTTAGCCCTCTCACAAATTAATTATTCAGGACACACAGAGCCTGGCCCCTTCGGTGTATAGTAATTCTTTCTAGCCAGCATCCAGGACTTTAACTTCAGTGGCAATAATAAATAGGAAAAGTCTCAGGTGAAGCCAGTATTTCAAGGTAATTAATCATCTTCCCCTCATGGTCCCTCCGCCTCTCTCTTGGTTTTCTTTAACGAGGGAATTTCAGTAATAAATCTTTAATGATATATGTTAAGAATCCTTCATTAATTCTTGTCTACTTATTTCTCTCTTTCTGATTCTTTTTACGTTGTACGCTGGGAAGTTAAAATGCATGTACGAGAAAAAACAGTTACAGAGGGCTGATAATTTGGCACAGCCTGGGAAAGGTTGTTTGCTTGGCTGTCGGGTGTTGCGAGGTACACTGGCGTACAGGAATTGGTGGTGAGTACCGGCTGGACTGTCAGCCGAGTGCCTAGGTACAGTAGCCGGATTACAGCACGGCTGTGCAGGGCAGGGTGCAGGACACACTGGTTTGTCCCTCCTAGGCTGGAGGGCAGCGAGCACCGGCTCTCGGCTTCCCGGCGCGCGCAGGCTGCGGCACGCCGTACGGTCCCGGGCGGTCGGGGCGCCCGCGTGGGGAGCGCGGCTGGGCGGCTGCTGCCAGCGCGGCCGTCGGGTGCTCCGGCGCGGCGGAGGGGATGTATCTTTAAATAATTCTCGTTAGGCGCGGGCAGCCATCACGCCTATTCAATGTGACAGGGACAGATGTGACAGATCGGTTCTGACACACTTCCATACCACAAGTCCGTGGCTGGAGGTGACTGGTGTCCTTCCTCGGGTCCCGTCCCCGCTGCAGGACAGCACAACGACGCACGGATGAACCTCGCCATCGCCCTGACTGCTGCCAGGTACGGCGCTGCCACCGCCAATTACGCTGAAGTGCTGCGCTTGCTCAAGACGACGGACCCGGCCAGCGGGAAGGAGCGCGTGTGCGGGGTGCGCTGCAGGGACGTCCTATCAGGTGTGTGCCCCCCGCGGCCCCCCACAGCCCCCCACGGCACCCCCCGCTCCCCGGCACCCTGCTCGCTGGGTGGAAGCGACGGCTTTCTGCAGCCGCGGTCGATCAGAAAGCGTGCCCTCTTCGCTAAAGAAACGCAGAAATAACGAAACGAGGGAGGAGCGGGGAAGGCTGCTGTTGGTAAATATCAATGAACCGAGAAAGGAGCCATCTTCCCAGAGTGCAGCGGCATACCATTAGCGTCAATCATCTTTAACTTCTGTCAGGTTTTTCACTCAAATTCTAGCGTTTTGGCAGGGTAGACTGAGCTTTACATCCCAACCCTTCTGTCAAGCAAAGGCGGCATTGTAAAACACTGCGTGCTGTACAGTAATAATCCCATTTACCGAGCCTGTGGGCTGAGACTGAAATCCCTCTTGTTTGAGAGGCGGGCTTCAGCCGAACTTCTTCCACCCAGTCCACCTTCTTCTGCCACTACAGAGAAGGTGGAATTTCACTGTAAAACACTTTCTTTCAAATCGGGTGTTACGTGAAAACTTTTGTTAATTTTTACAAACCATTCCAGCTGTTCCGTTCAGAGAAGCACGACACGCTTTACAGTAGGTTAAGTTCATAGATGGGTTAATAATAGAGAGTGTCAGCGAGCAGGAGAACAAACGGGGGGTGTGATTGATACTGTTTTCTTTCACAGGGCAGGAATTTGATGTCAAAGCCAAATGTGTTATCAATGCTACGGGACCTTTCACAGACTCTGTGCGCAAAATGGATGATCAGGAAGTCCCAAACATCTGTCAGCCAAGCGCCGGCGTGCATATTGTGATGCCTGGTTATTACAGGTAACGATACTCCAAGCCGAAGCCATTTGTAACCATCTCTGCTGGTGTCTGTAATAAATAAGCTTGCAGAGATGCATTTGTAGGTTTTTACGGTAGTTTTGAATGCACTATTTTTTATTTTTTTTTTTTTAAGAGGATTCTGGCACTGTACCTGTGAGAGTAACAACTTCATACAGTCAGAAAAGGCTGAAGTTTTGTAGTTCTTAGTTAAAACTCACCAAGGCAGAACTCGTGCTGAAGCAGAAGGGTGTTTAGGCAGAGCATCCACAACAGGCCTGTGAAAGGCACCTTTTTAATAACGAGTTTGAGCTGAGTGTGCTGACCGCTTGTTCACCTGCCTTAAGAAAACAAGAAACATATCAAACCTTCCAGAGAGGAAGGCTCTTGTCCTGTTAAATACCAAACCCTGTGCAATAACGCTCTGCCACATCACGACTCCACTCATAGTAAATGCGAATGCAGCGTGCAGGCGATATAAGAAGTCGTTCAAAGTAACACGATTAAATTCTGAGGCTGCTGTGGGCACGAGCCCACCCACCCGCGGCCGTTTGGTGGAAAGGACTTGCCTCCCTCTGCTGACCTTGCTGCAGAAGAGGCTCCCGTGGCACTCGGCAAGCGCGCTCTCTGCAGACTCCTGCTCCTTCCCTTATTTGCTGCTGCAGAACCAAATCCCCTTCTACCAAGTAAGCCTTGTCAGTCGAAGCTCAAATATTACCTTTGGTTTCTGAAGTCATTAGCATCCTAATGGAAATTCACATTTGTAGACTTATCCCAATTCTGTTGATACAGTGCACTTATAATAATGCCTTCCATACCATCATTGCGCTCCTCTGTGAATATAAATTTAGCCTTCCAGTGCACAACATGTTGTTTTTGACAGAGCTATCCTAATAGGGCATGACCATAGACTGTAAAATTGGGGCATTTTTGGCCTGGTGTAAAATCACGCTCACATTCTGTTCTCTTTTTGGTGTCTTTCTGTGTGAAAAATGGGAAAATGACCCGATAGCTGCTTTAAAGCACTAGTGATGTGGAGAAAAGGGCTGTAATCCTACTTCCCTCATACACTACGAGAAGCACATGTGTGATTGACTTTGTGCCCCTACAGTGAAAACATGGAAAGTTTCAAAGCTTTGAATCACTTTGTAAATTCAAAGTAGAAGATGGCTTGACATGCGTGAGGGCTCTCACTTATTTATTGTGTAATAACCTAATAATTTTAATGGGAAATGTAGAGAATTTTGTTCTCCTCGTTCCCTGTGTATGTCAGCATGTGGGCATTGCTTCTCGTGTAAAATAGTATCTACCCACATACAGCCTCCACAGTACAGCTGATTAGATAAAGCTGTACAGAATTGCCTTGAAGTGGGATAGCTTACACCAGCGAACGGTCTGCTAAATGGAAAATTCTCGTGGTATTTAATCTTACTTGTATCAAGTCTTCTCCTGGTGCCAAGCAATAGTCCTCAACAAATGAAGATTGTCGTTTCCCGGTGTCTGCTTGCCTTGTTGTAAATGTTTTACAGAATTTTGGCCCGGACTCACACAAATTAAAATCTTGTAACAGGTAGAGATTTTCAGACATAAACACAGTTAAGATTTGTTAAACCTGATGTTAACCGAATGCGTTCATTTCCCATCGGTTTCTTCCTCATTTATGTTCTTCATTAATAGTCCCAATATTCCTCCTCTCGTTAATTCTATTTTGGGTACAGACATACCTATTCTAGCGGATGCAGTAAGTCCTTCTGCTCCCCACTGTTGAAGCGTATCGTCTGCTGCGACGGGAGAGGATTGGGGCTACCTTTCTTCAGATAGGCTCCCTGCCTGAAATGTGCCTACAAATACTTTTTTCCCCTCCCGCCTGACAACTTTCAGATGTTTTCCGTCTTTCTCAAATTCTCCTACCTGCTCTGCATTCCCGATTCCAGGCAAATTTGTCTGCTAAACCTTAGTCCTGCTCTGTGGCGAGTCACCTATTTGCTCTTTAACCGCTTTTGTGGTGCGTTGCTCAAGTGCCTCTGGAGTCCCAGAACAGCCAATATTTGGGTGGTAGGATGGCTGGTTTTGATGGGAAACACCTTATTTTTAAATGTGTGTTGGTGGCTCTTCAGTTTTATAGCAGACGGACCAAACACAGCAAGAGGAGGTGTGAGAGAGAGCTTCCCAGGATAGCCGGTAGTCATTAATTCAGTAAATTAATTGGCATACGGAAAGCTCTTTCATCCTTTCTCATCATTTGCTGTGTAATCAAAAACACTTCAGTCCATAGGTGTCATAGTGGAACTTTGTACAAGACTGGGTGAACAAGTCTTTACTTGTTTCTCTTCCTTATTTTTTAACATTTTTTTGTGAAATTAAAAAAAAATTCATGCTTTTGAGAAAATATCTAAAGTTTTCTGAGTATTCTGATACTGTATATTAAATCTCTAGTTTCCTCTGTCTCTAAATCAATAGCTTTTTCATTTAAAAAGTAATCATTTGTCTGACGTGATTTACCTTTCACAAATCTGTGTTGACTTCCCCTATTAAATTGTACTTCTCCAACTGTATGCTTAAGCTGTCTATAAATATCACCTAAAAAATGTTCTAATATACATGCTATATATGAAATTTTCAGCTTCTCTTCTAGCCTTTCCAGATATTGAAAACTTACCTTCAGTAATCAGTTTAGACTTCCTAAAAATGAAATATTCAGTGGTTCGGCTTGCAGCTCTCTTAAATAGGTAATTCACGTCCAACCAGGTCTCTGTCTGCCTTCAGCTTACTGCCTTAGTTGTTGTTTGAGTCCGCTGAATTACTCCCCGCTGATGGTCCGTGTTACCCCCTAAATACGTGCCTCCCATCCTCCTTCCGTACAATTCCGATAGCCTCCTTCCCCTGCCGGGAATAGGTGCAGCCAAACGGACTGCAGGTGTCCTTACAGGGACTTCAGCGCCTTTCCTCAACTAAAAAGGAGTGGGGGAAAAGGGGCAGCTTGCGGGTTTTCCTATAGAAAAGCTGTTTGCTTTGAAGCGTTTATAGAAGCCTTTTGTTTTCTGAAATATAAGCAGAGCTATTTAATAAGTGATAAGGATAACTGCTTTTGTACATGTGGATTTTTTTTTTTTTTTTTTAATACCAGGAAACATTTATACATCAGTAAAAGGTTCCTGCATGAAGAACTACTGGTTTTCTTCATTTTACTGAATCATTCTGTTTGTAGGACTGGCATAAATAAACCAAAAAATCCCTGAATACCAGCATCCAGTTAGTGTCTGTTAGGCATTACGGAGGTGACATCTTTTGCTTTTTTTTTTTCCCTTTTTCCTTGAAACACGGTTCCCCGTTCAGGAATGCTGCAGTGAGAGCTGGGAGCATTCAGAATATACTTCTTGGTCCGAGCCCTTTGGGATTCTGTGGGCGCTCGTTGCTGTTGGAGCGGCAGGTGTCAGCGACCTCGCTGGAGTTTGTCTGTTTGAATGAACTTGTAACCCTTAGGATTTCAGCGTGGCTCTTCTTGGCCCTCTGCTTTTTCTTCCCATTACCAACCCTCACCCCCGCTGCCCGCCCACCTTCATCGGGAGTGCAGGTTGCAGAAGCCATTGGGATTTTGTCTTTACTTTTGCCCTCCACTTCGGGAGCGGATGATTGATAACTTGGGTTAGTAACATTTCATCTTCAGTTTGTCTTGTGCTATAGGCGGACGCGTCAAAACAGAGCTAGGGGTCTGTTTGTATTTCTTTCGTTTAATGTGCATTCTGTTTCAGCCTTCCCTTTCCTCTCTGGTATAATATAAATTATTGTCCGTTTTTCATTAAAAGCAGTTGTTCATTCGATAATGAGTTTCAAGTAATTGCTGGTTTGAAATTTCCAAATGTTTGTATTTGAAATTCCAATGAGCAAGATTTTCAAGAGTGAGTGGAAACGGAGAAGTGAGATGCCAGAGGCCTGATTGCTCGATTTAAAGTTGTGGTCCGCTAAGAAACCAAATTAAGAAATCAAATTCTAGTAATATCTGAGCATCACATTCAGAGGCCTTATTTCTCAAAACTTCTGGGGCTACCTTTTAAAGTCAGGTCATGGCCACATGTGAATTCTCTGGCTTTTGGGTTTTTTTTTTTTGTTTGGTGGTGTTTTGGTTTTTTGTTTTTGTTTGGTTTTTTTTTTTAATCCTTTGACCTAAGAACAAAGGTAATGTTCTAGTACTTTATCTAGGGTACAAGGTGTGCAAGAACAGAATCCCTGGTGATGCCTGAGCTGTTTTGAACCGTGTCCCTTCTTTATTTCAGCCCTGATAACATGGGTCTGCTTGACCCAGCCACCAGCGACGGTAGAGTGATTTTCTTCCTGCCATGGGAGAAGATGACGATCGCAGGGACCACAGACAGCCCGACTGATGTCACTTCCCATCCAATACCAACGGAAGAAGACATAAACTTCATTTTGAATGAAGTGCGCAACTACCTTAGCGTTGATGTGGAAGGTGAGGCTTTGCCAGCTCTGTCGTTCCCCGGGAGGGTACTGGCGAGTCTGTGGCGTTGCAGTGTGAGTAAGTGCTGCCTGGCTGAGGTTTCCCTGTGACTCTGGTAACTGTGGTTCTTGTTGTGTACCTGGGTGTTTCTAAAACTAGTGCGACGTAAGTGCCATCGTGGTCTGTGTATCGCAACTAAAAAATGATGCTTTTCCAGATAGACCTGCCTGCTTTGGACTGTTTAAATGGAAATTGGTTGATACCGATGTTCAGATTTCACACACCTTTATCTAACTGGCGCTAACCGTCCCGCTCCGCAGCCAAGGCATCCTGCTCTCTTTGGGTGGCAGATGCAAGGCTTTGCAGAACTGGGACAGCTCGGTCGTACGTCAGCACAAGTACATCACATAATTCACCTGCTTTCCTTGAAGGAAGAGTCATTCTGATTTCTGCCATGTCTTTGTCTTTACTTCCATTTTTCTGGGCACTTCATTCTTAGAATTTACTTCTCTTGATATGGCAAATACCTAATGGTGCCAGTTTTCAGTGGGAGAGGACAGTACAATGGGCAAGAAGGGGAATTTATGAAAACTACTTGGTTGATGGTTGTTCCCCTCAGTAGCTGAGCTGAGGACACATTTTTTGTAAGGTGCTGGCTGGATTTCTTTTGACTCAGAGCTGGTTTAAAGGAGAGAGGCTTCCTTCATAGTGAGGCTTTTTAAAAATTATGCTGCGAAAGCATCTGTACTTCTGTATTTCCCTTGTAGTAGCAGCATTAAAATACATCTGAAAAGCACTCGGTCAGGAACATTGCAACATCCTTAGATTTGGGAAAACTTGCAGTCTGGAGATAGGGAACACTAGATTATGTGTTTGCTGGAGTGGGTAAGTGGTGGCTCTGTTGAAGTTTACAAAAAGTCCTCAGGAAATGTACCTTCAAGGTTCTCGAGCAGGAGCCGATACAAGTAAGTGTGGGGGGCCGGGCAGGTAGCTGGTGGAGGTAAGGCTGTGAATAAGACAGAGATTTTGCAAGGTATTTTACAGAAGTACATTATGAAGTGTTTAATTCTTTTGAATGAAACCTACCTAGGTGCACGCTGTTTTTCACATATGCAATTAGCAGTGTTTATAGATTGCTTGTTATTGAATTAACAACTGTGCTGGCCATATCAACTCGCTGCAGACCTGCCTTTTTGCTGCCAGAGACAGTGCCAGGGTTATCAACTTACACAGGCTTGGATGTGTTCCAACTGTTTAATTATAGTGTCACGCATGCTGCTTTTTCTAGTTTCATTAGTTTATAAACGTAATATGGTATCCTATTTCTGTGATTAACACTTCATTTTGGCAGGTTAAACATGCTGGCAGAGCACCATTGATTTCTGAAATCTATTTTGTGTTCTTTGGGGATATTTTTACACCCCGTTACTGATTTTCAATTATCGTTTATTTGAAAGTTGTATTTAAAAAAAAAAAAAAAATGTTCCAAAGACTTCAGCATAAAGCAAATTGGTCAATTTTTCTATTGCAAATTTAATAAGCAACAAAACTAATTTAATTAAATTCTCTATTGGTCCCATGTTTTATGTATTAAAAAAAGTGACTTTGGGAGGCTGGGGTATCTTCCTACGGCTGTTCAGGGCTTTTGTGACTACTCGGTGCCTTCAGATTTTCTTCCTCCAAGCTTACTGAGGCGTCAGGGTTGGCTTTAGGGGTGCGCTTGGAACTGGGCGCAAAGGAGTAGCACGGGAGGGAGAAAAAGTAAACTGCTGTTCAGTCAGGCTTCTTGGGGAGCGGGACCGCGTTTCTGGAGCAGCGATGAGGAGGAAGAGCAGGCAGGGGTGGAAGAGGCGGTTGTGTAGGAGCTGTGGACTTCTGTTGGGTGGCTTTTGACAAGTCAGCGGGCCCTTTTGGGTTGCCAGCAAATGCTGGCGTGGGATACGAGCTTTGGGGATGTGCTACCGCCAACCACAACCTCGCCAATAAATTTTCTCCTCGTGGACATGTGTGACTGCACTTCCGATGAAGGCTGCGGATAAAGATCACTTTGTCAAGAGGAAAACTTGGAAAAGTAACCTACAAGGGAGAGAAAAAGCTTCAAAGTCCTAAAAGCAAACATTACGCTCATGTGGAACGAACTTTATTTTGGTTTCTAAAATGGAATGTGAGGACTGTCCTGTTGGCACAGGCAAACAAGGAGAAGACTTGGTGCTGGGGGCTGTGTGTTTTGGTAGGGTTTGGGGTGTGGGTTTTTTGGTTTTTTTTTTTTTGAGCTAATCGAGGAGTTTGACAGTTGAATCTCCTTTGGTTGATCAGTTCCCAGGATATCTCTGCTCTGTTGGATTTTTAACCAGTGTGAAAAACGGACCTCTCTGACTTTGTTTTGGGCTAGAGAATATTATTGATACTGATCAGGGTAGTGCTGTTTTTAATTCTGTAGCCCAGCTTACTCCGTTACTTTGGAGAACCTTCTCCAGCTTTTTGAGTTGCTCAGCAAAGAAGCATGGTGTGGTGCAGTCCTTGTTTCACAGCAAGTATCTACTCGGGGCAATGCAACAAAGACCACGGGGGGAATTTGAGATGATAAACACCCATCAGTTCCTGGCTGACTTTGGCTGATCTTTGGTTCCGGACAGTGAGAAGAGGAGACGTGTTGGCAGCATGGAGTGGCATTCGTCCTCTGGTCACAGACCCCAACTCCAAAGACACGCAGTCGATATCCCGGAATCACGTTGTTACCATTAGCGATAGTGGCCTTGTCACGATAGCAGGTACTCCAAGTTCTCTTAACGTACAGCTTTGTTGGGCTTCCCCAGCTTATTTCGTGCAAAACTTTTCCTCTTACAGGATAATCCTTTGTGTTCCTGTAACTAGATAATGATCTGTCAGTGGTAGCATGACTGCCTTGTTGGAGCAAGTCTAGTAAGAATAACGTGATATATAAAATATATATAGTATGTACCAACTTGGGATTCCACTTGCTTTCCCCAAATAAAGAAGTAAATGTGTGGCTACAGGTGGGAAGTGGACAACCTACCGTGCCATGGCGCAGGACACCATCGATGCAGCTATTCAGGCGCATGATCTGAAGGCAGGTTCCAGTAAGACCATTGGACTGCAGCTACAAGGGGCTGAGGACTGGAGTCCCACTCTCTACATTAGGTTGGTCCAAGACTATGGACTTGAAAGTGAGGTGAGTTATGGTTTCTCTTGGTGCTCTGATGTTTCTCTGTTGGAGGGTTTTGTTTTCCCGCTAAATCTAATGCCAGCATGGTTTGTACAAAGGTCTGTCGAACCCGATAAGAGCTTATTATCGGGCTGGGACAAAGATAGTTTTAACAAAAATAAATTCTAGTAACTGTTCTTCTTCCCTTTTCGCTTCCTCCTAATCTTGACTGTTTCCTGCTTTAAAATGTTACGATCTGCTAGGGTGCCTGCCTTCGAGCGCAACAAAATCTGTACTTCAGACGTCATCACGGCATCATTAGTCACAGTTACATCGGTTCGTACGTACTGGTGTCAGTGCTGGTCTAACCCACTCACCACGCAAGGAGTTTCCTCCCACGCAAGCAAAAACCTAATACCCTCTGCAGCCTACTTCTTACTGGTGATAAGAGAATTGACAAGAAAAAATGCGTATATGTCTGATGCGCTTCCAAAAGCACAGTGAACTTGTTTTCAACTCCATAGGTGGCTCAGCATCTGGCTTCGACATATGGTGATAAGGCTTTTGAGGTGGCCAAAATAGCCCAAGTTACAGGAAAGAGGTGGCCTATTGTTGGAAAACGTCTTGTGTCTGAATTTCCTTATATTGAGGCTGAGGTATGTGGAAAAAGCTACCTAATGTTCTTTGATTCTCTTCTCGGGATAAGCAGGTTCTAGAGCAGGTCTGTCCTGCTCTGTAAAGCACCTCCGTAAGCCCCTTCCTTTGGTGAGGTCTGGATTATTATTTTTTTCTGTTCTTGTTTTTTTGCCCTTCCCCAGAGTATGCTTTATTTTCATATTTATATAAAAACACATCAATATATATAATTAAATATTTATAATTATGTAATGTCTCATTTATGTCACACGTACACATTTGATCCCAGAACACGTTTTATAAAATGTTCCAAGGAAAAGGGAGCTTTTCAAACCCTTCTCTTGGTTGGATGGGAAGTTCATTTTGTATCACCAGCCCAGCAGCGCGGTTCGTGATGCTGAGCATCATTTCCAACAACGCCTGTCTACTTTCTCATCTGCGCTTTTTCCCCTCATCTCATCGTTCTAGGTTGTCTATGGTGTTAAGGAGTACGCCCGCACGGCAGTGGATATGATTTCCCGACGCACTCGCTTGGCCTTTCTGAACGTGCAGGCTGCAGAGGAAGCCCTGCCAAGAATCGTAGATATCATGGGGAAAGAACTCAACTGGAGTGAGCAGAAAAAAAAGGTACAAAGGGCTTTTTTCATCTGCAATCGTCTTGTTTTTAAGTAGTTTCCATGTTAACGATCTAAATTAGTTGAGAACGATTCACGTGGTGTACTTTGTCAAAATAGCTGTGTAATGAGTTGGTATTGGCTGGGGCATGGTGGGGAAAGTGAAGATCTGTATCCTGTTGTTCCCCAACTTTAAAAATTAAAGCCGACTTGGCATTACTATCCTATTCCTGCTCAAATATTTTGTTTACTGACACTTTCAACAGATCTGCCTCAGAAAAGGAGGATCTTGTACTCTGTGTCGCTCCTTTTTGTCTGCTGTGTCTTTCGGAAGGTGGCGATGCTGAGTGTGCACCCTTCTCTGTGTTGGTGTTTAGGGTCACTGTTGGCTCCCTTTGCCCTGGTGGGTCTGTGCTCAGACACACGGCGTGGGACGCCGCTCGTTTTACTTGCGGTGTTGCTAACAGCCCGTCTCTGTCTGAGCTCCTCTCTGTGTGCCTGCTCTGTAGCAAACAAACTTTGGTCAGATGACTTACCCTAGTGGAGGCATCTCCTGGGCATGCTTTGGGTGGCACCCTGCAGCCCTGTTGAGATCTCCACAACCCGTCAGGACTCCCTTGGATAACTAGCGTAGATGTAGACATCCCACTTACTGACACGAAACCTTCCCCTTCTGAACTATCACCCCGTGTGAGTTACCAATTATCGCTGCTTTCTGTTGTCATAAAAAGATAAATGCCCAGAACAGTGGAGGCTGCGCTTGCAGTGCTGTCCGGAGTACGGCAGAGGCACGGCAGCACGAGGGGTGCCGTACCCAAATGGGACGCGTGGTTTGGGGCTTCCACTCTGCAGCAAACACAACCTGTGAATGCTTACCTAGCTCTTCCACTCCAGAGGGGTTGGGAAGCTTCCCTTGGACTGTTCATGAAACCTTTTAGCCAGTTAGAAGTTTGATAACACTCTGGAGGGAGCTTCTTTGAATCCTGCTAGCCAGAGGACCTGCTGTGATCCCAAAGCCTCCCCCCAGGGATGCATAAAGAAAGGGGATACCATCACGTCCCAGCCCTGAGCTGCACCGCTGCTGTGCACCTATGGTGAGCAACCTCAGAGGCAGGCAGGGGCGTTCGACTGAGGTTAGAGGTGTCTCACCCTTACCCAGTGAGATTTGCTCACACAATAATTTACCATGTTAAACAAAAGTTAGAGCAATTCCTCCATAGCAATCGATTAGAAAACGGGAAGCTCGTAAAGCAAAGCATTTGAAACCAGCCTGACGTTAAGGTTGCATGGACAGCCCTGGCTCTGGCAGCCCCTAGCTGGGGAGGTAGGTGGGCTCTGGCAGCCCCTAGCTGGGGAGGTAGGCGCCCATCCTCACCGTAACCTGCAGGGAGGAAAAGGAACAACTACTGCACGCACCCGTAAGACTTACAAAGCCCCCCATGGCTTGTGTGAGCTCACCAGTCCCGCCAAAGCAGTCTCTGCATTCCCTGGATGTCCACTGGGGTTTCTTTGGGAAAGGTCTCCTTTTCTTTGAAATGAGGCTAACCCACCCACCCCCACCCCCCCGAAATTACCTTCAGTAACCAGTCTTGGGCCATTTTGGAGTGCTACACTTTTACAGCAGTCTTGCACACGCTAGATTTCAGCTTGACGGACGAGGCAATTCAATGCCTATCCAGAAGAGCATTCTTTAGTTTAGATCTTATAGCAAGACCATTAAATAAGGCTTTGGTCTGGGGCTTGAAGGCTATTATGTGTGCTTATATTGAAGTTCGTAAGAGTAGTCTGGTGTAGTTTAGTTGGTACCCTATCACGCCTTCACAAACAAGTCTTTACTAGATGGAGTGGCTGCTACGTACGTGCCTGGGAATTTTCTAAGCATTACTTAGCATGCTTACTCCTGTTTGTTAACTGCGGTGCAGACTATTTAATAGCAGTGCCCACGTGGCAGACGCTTGTATCGCTCTTCAAACAGTGTTGGGTGTACCCATCGCTGCAGAAAGAACTCTATTCTACAGTGGTTTATGTATCTCAGTTGTTTATCACTTGTTAAAAAACTGGAAGACCTTGCCCTGAACTTTTAGGTGATAAATTAATTTTACTACCATCAAGAAAACTAGTTTAAAACATAAAGAATCTGCATAACATTGAGCCTCCCGATTTTTTTTTTTTTCTGATTTTTAGACAGTTAGGTGAAACATTACACTATGATATCAGCTGTGAGATAAATGGCATTTTGTAGGCCTGATCTGCAAGTGCCATTTTTCATGAAATAGGTAAATATACCATGTGTGACCGAAGGCGTCGCGTGGTCCTAAACGCATTTACACAGCATTTAGAAGTCTTTACTAGACATATCTCTTTTCAAGACTAAAAAGTGCCTAAGCTTAACTTTTTTTTTTTTTTAAATACTTTCCAGCTACCATCTGCTGAATTTTTGGACCTTAGATAAATTCTAGTTATGTGGAAGAAGCTAATAAATACTACCTGAAAAATAACTGTAAGAACTTGCTATTCCTCAGATATGCAGGGGTTTTTTTTGTTTGTTTGTTTGTTTTTTCAGGAAGAACTTGAAGCTGCTAAAAAATTTCTCTATTATGAAATGGGCTACAAAGTAAAATCAGATCAATTAACAGACAGCTCTGAAATCAGTCTAATGCCTTCAGATATTGAAAGGTAAGTAAAGAGAGTTCCCTATGCTGCAAGGAATTAATACCTGTCACTCTTCTGAGTGCAGTTTTTCCCACTGATAATCCTTATCTTGCAGGTACAAGAAGCGATTCCACATGTTTGACAAGGACAAGAAAGGGTTTATTACTATCCTGGATGTGCAGCGTGTCTTGGAGGTAATGTTTCCTTGTGTTCTTTTCCTTTCCTTTTTAAGCCTCTTATCTAAATTTCAGAGTGTGGCATAAGTAGTGCTGAACAATCCAGTTGACATACTTCTGTGCTTCCTTTTGCCTAGAGCATCAGTGTGCAAATTGCTGAAAATACACTCCACGATATTCTCAATGAAGTGGATCTGAACAAAAACGGACAGGTTGAGCTCAATGAGTTTTTGCAGGTAGGTGTTTCTCTCATACAAGAGAAGCTGTAACTTTAAAGAGCGAAGGCATGGGCATTTAACTTTTTCCCCTCTTTGCTGGAGGGCTGGGTTGGAGACTAGGTGACTCTTACCTGGGTAAGCACTGGAGTGGTGACGCTATTTGCCAGACCACAAGAGAAGTGACACACAGAGCCATCCGCAAGCAACTTTGAAATTCAAGGATTTTTTTTTTTTCATGTGCAAAACCAATGACACCTAAAGAACAGGTCCAATTCACAAAGTGTACCACAGCAGAGACCTGAATTCGGCTTTTTTCATACAGAAATGCTGTTTAAATATGTTCAGAATGATACAGCTGTCCGTTGGGAGGTGTATGGCACAGTTATGCATGCTGACATTTATCCGGGTCTGGTAAATGATCAGTAGTTTCTAAACTATTTTGAATATTTTAAGGAACGAGCTTGTGGTTAAAGCACGTCCAGTCTGTATATTCCCATTTTAACTGCTGGCTTGGCTAACGGTACCTCAGTTTGTATGAAAGACATTACATTGGCAACCCATACATCTGCTTTTTGCAGGGCTTTAAAATAAAATGAAGGGTGCTACTGAAGCGTTTGTCTGCCCGGCTCCTCTTGCATATGCAGTTTGCCAGGCAGCTTTGTTTTTGTAGAGCCTTTCTTGGTGTGGTATTTCAAGTGACTGCCATGTCTTTCCTGCGTGGTGGCAATGATGAATGCCGAACATGAGATAAATTAATGCTGGGGATTTTGGTCAATGTCAGCCCTTTCTTCACTGTGTCAAGTTAAACAAACAAGATCAAGGCAAAGGAAATGGTAATTGTCTCTCTCGAGATGAGCTGCAGATAAGAGCAGCATTGTTGAATCTAAATGCAGAAAATTTTCACAGGTTGTGTCCAGCATTAGAAAAAAGGACTATTTATTTGCCTAAAATGCAGCAATTTAGCTGGGTAACTGAAATGCACTTGGGCGAAAGGGGGGGGGGGGAAATGCAAACAAACCATGGCAGGGGAGGAAGAAACAATGGCCTGGGAGTTCATGCTTAGGTATTCAAATGGAAGAAAATCGCAGCTGCTTTTCTGGCTGTTGAAAAGGGTCTCCCTCCTGCATCCCTTCGCATGCGAAAACTTTAATTGGTGGGGGGGAACCCACCATTTACTGTAAGGGCTGTGCTAAACTGTAATTAGGTTAGGTTGGCTACACTGTGGTTAAGGAGTTGAAACAACTAGTAATTATGTCTTCTGCGGATTTATTTTTTTTTTTGTGGCTTTCTGGGGTTTTTGCTTTGCTCTGCTGAATGATCTCATGAGGGCTTGCCTGTCCTAAGTCACAACATCAGTAAAACAGAAAAGGGAAGTCACCGGTTTGGTGTAGTTTCACGGTGCAACTCTGGCTACTGGCTTCTCCTATAGCGCAATCTAAATATTTAACACTTTGCAAACCTGTGCAAGTCTGGCTACTGGCTTCTCCTATAAGGCAGCCTAAACACTCCACAGCAGTGAGTGGCACGGCAGGAATGACCGCGTGTGCCTGTGCACCTCCTGCCTGCAGAGGCAGAGAGCAGCACCCGGAGCCGCTGCGTGGCCAAGGGGGAAGCACGGTAATGTGGAGGTTGCCATGGAAGGAACAAAATACATTAAATGTTTGTTTAATTTTTTTTTTTTTAATGGATCTGTTAAAGTCCGTTCCCAATACTTTCGTGTTTGCTTTCTGAAAACTTTCAAGTAATTGCATTTTGCTGCAGAATGCTTGTGGAAAGCCATGTGCAAATATTTGTGGACGTTTATATTAGAATATAGGAACACGTTGTACCGGGGTGGCTGCATGGCTCTCCAGGTGGGGAGCAGAGCGGTGCCAAGTGCTTTCATTTGGCCAACTGCAGGTTGCCAATGTAACTCAAATAATGGCCTTGTGAGAACGGGTCCCGGCAGACACCGATGCTTACAGGTGTTTCGGACCGCATTGATCAGCGTTTAATACAAACAGGCCGCTCCACCGTGGCAGGGAGGCAGAGCTCTGACAGTGTTTGGGGGCACACGGAGCTGTCTTACAGCAGTGACTACTTTTTCTGAAGACTTGCATACAGAAACTGTGGTCATTCATGTTCAAGCAAGGAGGGAGACCTTGGGAACTAGTTTTGGTATGTAAAGGCAAAAAAAACCCCAACAAACAACCCCATGTTAATCAGGAGGAAGCTTTTTTTCCCCAACAGCAGATTTCCTTTGGGGTCCCGACAGACCCTCGTAGCACAAACTCTTGTTTTCACGGTGGTGCCGGAGGCTCAGCCGTCTCTTTTGTGGTGGCTCCCCCAAAGAGCATGCGGAGCCAAGGCTGGTAGTGAGCGTATCCATCGCCCAGCAGGGTGAGGGGGTGCGAGGGCCGTGCCCCTCCTCTCGGGGCCTCCCTGTCTGCACCCAGGGATGGCTCGGGAGGCGGGCGGGGGGGCGAAGGTGCACGCCCAGCCGAGCGGTGGTGGGCTGCCCGTGCTGGCTGTGGCCACCGCTCGTGCTGCTGCTGGTCCTCTCCTTCCTGACTCCGCCATCTGCCTCGCCTCCAGGCTGCAGAGGGTAATCAAACGCCTTCAAAACGCGGGGAGGTTTTCCCAGCCTCAGCTGGGTCTGTAAAGGGTTCCCTTCCGAGCCTTTCCCCTCCCGGGTACTCGTTCCTGCTGTGACAGGGTTGATACCGCATTTGCATAGGTCCAGCTGCAGATATAATTAATAGATTTTCCTATAGATGGGGAGAAATCTGAAGGATTTTTATTACTCAATGGGAGTAAGAAATTGCATTTTGTAAGTGCCGATTGCTTTCCATGGCAGTCTTTGACAAGCTGACTGCATGTAATTTCAAGTCTAATACTCGCTTTATCCATGGGATAAAAAAGAATTAACTAAAATCTTAGCACTAGTGTGTGTTCGTTAAGATAGAGCTGAGTCCAGTTTCAAGGACTTAAAGGCAAATTAGTTTTAAAAGTCTATAAAGGAATTTGGATTTGAAAGAATTGTGGAAGTCAAGTACATTATCTCTCCAAAGAAGGGCACATGAATGAAAAAGGGTATGGTCCAGGGTCAGTGGTAGATCAGGAATGGTGTTCTTCTATTAGTTACATCTTTCGGATATTAAAAAAAAAAAAAAAAAAGCCTGTGGAATAGATGGGCTATCCTGCATTCTTAAATGTCACTGAAAAAAACGTGGTGCTGATGGTTGCCTGCACTGTCGCTTTCAAGTGGATTGCACTTGGTTCTTCTGCTCTTCCTGCCACCCGTGCCTGGCCAAAACCGCCACTGATATTTCTGGGGAATGTAAATGAGCTTTGAGGTGAGTCTTTGAAACCATACCGCGGTTTTGCTTTATATGTGGAAAAATCAGTTCTGTATATTCCTTGCTCAGACTGGAGCTGTGTCGGTGTCCACTGCTGGTGGCCGAGGGGCCGGACAGCCAGCCGTGTCGGTACGCCGCCCCTCGGGGCAGGGGAGTCTCTAGCACCAGGCTGCGTGACCCTGGTGCCCCGTGAGCCCCATCGGAGGAGGGCTCCGGCCGTGGTGGCTGCTCAGGGACTGGCGTGGGCTGGGGTCACCCGGCTGTCCCTCTGGCTGCGTACGGCCGCCCTCCCGTCGGGGGCTGTACCGTCTACCTTTGCTCGCTGTCCTGCAGAGGAGTTAAGGGGATCCTCTCCTGTCGTGTCTTTCAGCTGATGAGCGCTATCCAGAAGGGCCACGTCTCTGGAAGCCGCCTGGCTGTGCTGATGAAGACTGCCGAGGAGAACCTGCGCCAGAGGGTGGTGATCCCGGTGGACCGGAGCGGTGGCGGACTGTGAGTTCCAACGCGCCGCCCGCTCGCAGCACGCGGAGCCGCCTGCGCCTGCTGAAAAACATTCCAGTCCTTCTGGTTGCCCTTGCTTGTTCAAGATGACCGGTACCTGTCTATCGGTGTAGCTCTTACAAAAATGCGTTGGTGCAATTGTTTTCATTATTAATGGTTTTCTGTACAGCTCTTAACACTCCCGTATGTGGCCTTTTGGATTGGGTATTCTTCAGACATAGGAGTTCATTAACAAGAGTTCCGGAGTACGGCCTAGAAAGGCTTGGGTGCACACACAAGCACGTACTGCCTTCTTCATTAACTTTTATATCGCCTTTACCTTTAAAGAAAACGATGCTCGGAAAGTGAATCCTGCCTTTAAGCGCATTGCATCGAGTTTTGCAGGGATGCCTTTAGTATGCAAAGGCTGCTGATCTGTCCTCTTCAACAAAAGAGCGAGAGAGGGCGAGCTGGTGTTCTGGATTGGAGATAGCATCGCAGGAGGAACAAAACTGAGGCTTCCTGCGGTGGTGGTTACGGTCAAGAACCGTCATCAGCCTTCTGTAGGTGCCTGGTTTTGCTCTTTCGAGTGCTCTGTTCTTTCAGCGGTGCCAATACTTGGCCAGACAAAAATATCAGCCTTATGAAGCTGGAAACCTGCAAAAGACATCTTGATTAATCCCCCAAGCTAATAGTTCGGTTAAAAGCTAGGGGACAGCTTTCCTTTCTCCCCTGTTAATAAAAATAAGCGTCCCTTAATAAATTGCATTGTCTAGCAGGTGGTGTTCCATGCCGTGAAGCGCTTCACGCTGCTGCCGGTTTTGGACAAACACCGCTGATGCGTGGAGTATGGCAGGTTTTGATAGCGTTACAGTCTTAATTGTTTATTTAAAAATGCTCAAACACAAAGTGAAACAATGAAATTTGTTTTGCATTCCACTAACTTTCCTAGAAAAGTGAAAGGGCTATTTTTCAGCAGATCAATTTAAAAAAAAAAAAAAAAAAAAAAATTAGGACCACTCACTTGAGCTGTTTTCAACACTGTTGTATCTGGCTCGGTTCGAGATCAGATGGAAGATTTCTGCCTCGTGTGGAATGAGGAAGGGAGAACCATAAGGACGCTTTATTGATTAACCGGTCGTTCTGTGATATTCCTCGAGTATAAATACTGATTTGCAACTCAAAACAAGCCTCCGCTCCAAGGCGTCGGAATTTCTACTTGTGTAAAATCCGATGTATTTTAACTGATGTGACCACTTTCACTAACGGAAAATAACAGTGCCGGGATGAACAGCAGAGGTTGCTTTGGTATCTTAAAAGGGAAAACGATTGCATACACGCCATGGAGATGCTGGGGGGTGTCAGTATGTAGCATGGTAAGTACAGATGTTGTGTCTGGCTGGAGAGGCAGAGTCCTTTTAAAAAAAAAAAAAAAAAAAAAATTCAGGTGTTTAAAAATAAGAGATTAAAAAAAAAAAAAGGAGAAGCCTCACTTAAAATTCCGTAAGTGGTTGTATTTCTGTCAGTCCAAACAACTCGTAAGATCTGGGGGGAAGGAGACACTCGGGGAAAAATGCCTTTCAGATGGTTTTTGCATGTTAAATTTTTTTTATTTTTTTTTTTTTACACTGCCTTGTACCAAAATGCAGATGATATTATGGAGCGATGGCTTTTTTGCTTGGAGCCCTGTGCCAGCGAGGCACAGCCTGTGTGAATGCGGAGTTACCGCATTTGGCAATGCAAGAATGCTTTTATGAACAAAGGGGTTTGTTCCTGTGGTCCTGTAAACTTTTCTTTTTGAGATCCGTGCCGGCATATGTGGGTAAAGCACGCGGTGTTGGACACAGCTGCGCGTCTCCAAAAGCCTGTTCAGATAAGAGCAGGGGAACAGATTTTATGTGCCCTGCAGAACTGGAGGGAGATGAATGTACAATGCACAGGTTATTTCGGTTCAGTGAGCAAGGTAAGGAGGGACGGGGTTTAGGACTCGACTGTTAACAATAATTAAAGAAAAAAAAAAAGTAAAAGTAACGAGACCTTTTCCAGGCCACATAAAGAAAAATATTTACAATATTTAACATCTTTGGTATGGTTTAAAGAACAATTCGCCTCCACTCCTCTATAAATGCACTGTTCAGAATTGATAACACAAGTTTACCTGTAAAGCCAGGGTTTTCTGCTTTGTACCCAAAGCACACGGCGCGCTCTCCTCTTGTTTTGGTGATACTGCCTGCGGAACGTGACTTTGGGACTTTCTTGGCTCCGTGTGTGTCCTCCGGTGTGAATTTGCTTTGCATCCCAGGCACTTCACTGTCACGCTTCTCTGCTCTTTTGTACGGCGCAGCGAGACCCCGGGTGACTTCCTTGCGTAACGAGAGGATTGCATGTATTCCGTACAGCACCCGAACCTATCCAGGGAAAAAAATCGACAAGTATTTATTCACCCCCCACATTCGCTTTCAGGAATGTTGGCTTTGCTGTTTGGTGGGGGGGTCGGTTGGTTTTTTGCTTTTGTTGTGTTTTATTTTATGTGAATGTACTGTAGAAAGAGTTGTAAAATGTCACTGTCTTGCATTGTCGGATCTTGGGTGAACAAACAGTAATGTGATTTATTTTTAGCTTTTTTTTTTTTTTTCTTTGAGGTGGGAGTTGGATTTCTGGAGGGGGGGGTTATTTTGTGTTTTAAATAAACTGCACGCCTGGAGGGAGGGCATGCGGGTGCGTGCGGGGGGTGTGTGTGTGTAAATACCTGCCTGTGCACACACACGCACCCTGCATGTTTTACATGTGGCACTTGGACGTTCGGTTTGGTGACTCTTCTAGGCTGAACTGTTAAATACTGTGTTTGAGGCTGGGTTGTCATTTTTACAACTGTCTCGGTGTTTTACTGCCATTATTTATTACTTTTGATACACGGAATGAGCCGCATGCATTTATAGAGCAATAAGAGGATGTATTTAATGTGCCTTGTTTTTAACTGAGTAGGAACTGAAAGCATGAATCAATAAAACTGATTAAAAACGGTCCCTTCACCGGCAGTTTGTTACAGCAGTGACAAAAATAACTTTGATTAGCCTTGAAAAAGTTTATTTTCAAAGGAAAAACATTCAGGGGGATGCTTCTCGGTAAACACGGCATCATTTTGTCCATGCTTTCCCATTTTAGCTCAGAACTGAGCACTTTGTAGTTTAAAAGTGAAAATTAGGAGTTAATACAGCACTTAGCATTCCCGGGGTGTAGGAGCTGTGTGCGCTCGCCGGTGACACGCGGGGTGAGGCATTCTGCACTGCCATCTCATACTAAAATTACAGCCGGCCAATTGGCCGGGGTCTTGCGCGGGGGAAAAATGCCAGTGGCGAGCGTTCCTTTGCACACTGATGAATTTCATCATAACTAAAATCAATAGAAATGAATGGAGGAGATCTCATAATCCATTTTGATCATTTTACATGTCAAGTTAGTCCGGGGTTGCCATGTGTTGATAAATGTCCTGACAGAAAAAATGCTATATATTTTCATTGTCAGTAAATCAGTAAAGCCGTTATCAGTTTTAACGCAATTTTTATAATCTCCATATTATTTTATAGGTTTTAATTTACACTTGTAATAGGGATATTCCGCGACCGTGATGTAGCTGTGCTGAGTGCGGGGGCTGTGTACGTGCGGCCAGAAGAGCTCCCCTCCACGCGTGGCCCCCCGAAATAAACAGGACCGAGACCTCCCGAGCGTAATTACAAAGGTGATGAGTTTTATCTAATCTGTGGTGGGTAAGTAATGTGTCGGAAAACTTTTGCTGCAATCATCCTTGTCCCAAATATTCTGCAGCACTAAAACTGCCTCGGGTCGTGATCCTCAACTTGCTCCTCAATGTGAAACCGAAGCGAATGGGAGCTTTTCGGGAGGAGTATTTTGGGGGGGTGGGTTTTGGGGGTGAGTTCCCTCGCCCTGCACGACGTCTCCCCTGAACGTTCACAAATTCAGCTTTGTCGCGACTTCTGCTCTCCGCAGCCCGGTTTAGAAATATGATTCGGCATATCATAGCAGCATTAATATTTCAGCCCTGCTGCCTGGGCTGGGTGTTTCCCGTGTCAGATACGAGCGGATCGCATCTGTTGCGGAGAGAAAACCCGCTTCGGCGGGGATGGCTCTCTGCCGCCAGTCACTCTCATTTCCCCTCGCTGAGGAAGAGGGGGTCTCCCATCTGTAGGTGTGTGTCCCCCCCCTCCCTGCCGTTTCCCCGGCCCCCCCACGCCTGCCTGCCTGCGCCCTGGCACGGGAGCCTGCGCGTGGCTGCCGGGGCTGCGGCTGGAGCCTGCCTTTCGGGATCGATGCCTTCTTCGCTCGGAAGATGCCGCCGACACAGGCACGCGCTGGGGTAATCTCGCCTCTCCTTATTTTGCAAATACAGGCAGAGATTAAATTTTGCTCCCCTGAGCAAGCCTTTAGCTTGCTCGATTTGTGGTTTGGTTTGGTTTTTTTTTTTTTAAATTTCAAAACAGCCTTCTGCAAGGGCTGTCACGTATGTCAGATTATCTGCTTGGGCATGAGCAGGGGGACTGGTGTCTGTAAAATCTGGGGAAGTTTCCCGCTGCCTATTTAACCGAACTTGATCCTCAGCACATGCCAGCGCCGGCCGCCGTGCTTTGTCTGCCTCCTCGGAGCCGCCGCAGCCCGAGGCTGCTCAGACTCGACAGGCTGGGGCTGCCTTCAAACTTTGGGTGCTCCAGCAGGTGAGCGTACCCCTCCCGGGGCTGGTGGAGCTGTGCCTGGCCGGCCCTGGGGTGGCGGGGCTGTCCCCCCCCCCCGTGCCCCTCTGGCAGGGGGCCGAGCTGTGGCCGGGCGCCTGTCGCCCGTTCTCCTCCCCAGGCTTTGTTTAACCCAACCAGGTGAACTTGGTTCTGCCTTACCAAGATTCCCTAATCTGTTCGTCCAACTGATGTAGGTGTAATTAGGCTGAGCCGTAAAAGTGACACGGGGTGAAGGGAGGCGGGTGGGGTAGCCCCGCTGGAGGGTCCCTGCCTGCCTCCCCCCCCCCCGAACAAACACGGCCCTTCCCGCCCTTTAATTTTCTCTCTCCTAAATTGTTGCTCAGTTTATTTTACTGAAGCGCGCAGATTCATTTTTTATTTTTGCGTATCTACAATTAACTGATTTGCAATTCATTTTTATGCAAGCTGAGTTTTTCCTGTCCAAGTCAAGAAGCTGTAAATCTTGGATCTATTGAACTGACAGTGAAATATATTTCATTTTTCCCCATGAATCCTTTGCCATCCTTATTGCAGAAAAATGGCAAAATTATGGTGTACCGTGTTTTCATAAATTACTGCTTTTCTCTCCTCCCCCACCCCCCCAATTTGCTCCCTAATTTGCTTGGGTGGCATGTGTGCGCGGGAGCCCGGAGCAGGCAGGTCCACAGGGCTTGGTGCTCCCCAGACCCTCGGAAACCCTGGCTGGCCTCCCTGAAATTGCTCGCAGAGCTCCAACAATTCATACATCTTGCACGTGAATCAAAAAATTTGGTAACTGCTGCTGAAGTAATTTTGAGGGGGGCGGTAAGGGCTCAGCAGGGTTACCCTGCCGCGGTGCTACAGCCAGGAGGGAGGGGGACCCCTGGGGGAGGCTGTGTGTGCCCGGGACCCCTGGGGGAGGCTGTGTGTGCCCGGGACCCCTGGGGGAGGCTGTGTGTGCCCAGGACCCCTGGGGGAGGCCGTGCCCGGGACCCCTTGCCCTTGGCTTTGGGGCTTTCCCCCCAAGCAGCAGTTCCTGCAGGTTTCTATTTGCTTGCAGCAGAACCCTGTAAACTGCAGGAAGCCGGGAATTTTTGTGGGTTTAGGAATGTAGAGTTCCTTGTCTAGAGACCTATAGCTTGCAAAAGGATTCTTCAAAATCTTGGCAAAAATATTTATTTTGAAATCCTAGAAAAAAACGTGCATTTATTGCACTTCAGGTGTAGCGAGGTCGCTCATTTTGATGAGTGACTTGAGTAGCTTATTGCATCTAGTAAAGAAGCTGGTTTATCTGCCCTACAAAGTCAAGTTCTTCCCAATTTTTTTTTTTTTTTTAAAAAAAATATATATATATATATAAAAATGTTCATCACGGTAAGCTGCTAAATTGTTTTCAAAATTGGCCATTTTTTAAATGGAGCTTATCCAGCTATGTCAGTACTTCAGGCTGCACTGAACCATTAAATAAAAACCCGAGACAAAACGCCGTTGAAAAGGGTTAATTAGTTTTAATACTGATTTATTCCGCGTCGGGCAGCAGGAGGCTGGAGCGCTGGTGGCTGGGGCGGGCCAGGAGAGCGGCCTCGGCTGCGGGGAAGGGCACAAATAAATACCCATAACCAAATTGGGGGGGGCGGGGAAAGGCACAAATACATACATACAGAAAT
>JADKXX010008812.1:2500-13103 GCA_017310255.1 Butorides virescens
GGTGGGGTGGGGTGGCAGAGCCGGAACCGAAGCTTCCAGCGGGGCAGAGGCGTCGCACCGAGGGAACGACCGGGGAAGTTCTTCCCCCGCTGCGGCAGCGCTCTCCGAATCCCCGTCGCAGCCCCGCGGCAGCCGCCCCGTGACGCATGGAGGCGCCTCGCTCGCCGCTTCGGCCTCTGCCCGGTCTGCGTGCCCGGGGCTGGGCCTCCGGTGGGGAGGGTGAGCGAAACGCTTGCCCCCCGGGGCCGCGCTGGTTCTGCCCTCCAGAGCTCACGCCTACCGCTCGGCAGCCCCGGTGCTGAGCAGCACCGTGCCCCGCAAGCCCCGGTAAAACCAGCACCAACGCCAGGTACCTCTGCCCGGTACTGCTGGCGCCTCCTCCCGCCCCTCGACCCGAAGCTGGGCGGGGGGGGATGCGCTTTTCTTTCTGCCAGCCCCCCAGGGATAAAACTTCTCGCAGCGCTCCTGCGGCGTTACCCAAATCCCCCCGCGCGGCGTGGCCGAGCCTCGTGCCCAGGTGACGATGGCGGGTTAGGATGGAGAGTGGCGGCCCCCAGCGAGGGAGCCGCGCCGGGGTGGGGGGGCGAGGGAACGGTTGTTGTCCAGCTTTCCTCTTTCAGGCAGGACCTCAATTTCGTGCAAATCCTCAGAACCAACCCGAAGGTATCGGAGGAAGGACAAGAGCAGCGCTGAACCCTTCGCCAGCCGTGCACGCGCCGTGCGTTAAATGGGCTGAGAACTTCTCTGCTGGGCTTATTGTAGAGAAATCTTCACCCGAGCTCATTCACCGCCAGTGCTAATTGCTAACGACGGCCACCGTTCCCCTTGTCCTTCTCTTTCCTACTTGTAATGTTCTTAAACTTCCTAAACTGTATGGAACAGAGCGGGATGCCCGCTCTAAAATGTTATCAAAGCAAAACCAAACCCTTTTAGCAATTCCTTAGGGCTGCTTGGGTGACGTCTGGTGAAGAGGGGCTGCGTTCATGTCGTCTCCCCCCGCCAAGAGCGCCCCGGCGTTGTGCCTGACGGAGAGGGGTAAGCGCGGCCACGCCGCCTGCCGCGGCTTTGTTAGGAACCCAGTTCTGTAAGCCCGAGCCCAGTGCCAGCCCCGTGATCCGGGCACTGCCCTTATCCTCCCTGCGGGGCTGCGGGTAGGGGGGGCAGCAGAACCGCAGCCGCCGGCATCGCCCACGCGCGGAGCTGGAGACGCGCAGCGCTGCGTGCCTGCCGCGGGGGTTCCTGCCTGTCGGGGGCTGCCTAGGGAGTTCAGCGTTATTTTTTAAATGGCTTAGTTATATTTGAGCGTAAACCAGAGCAAATCTAAGGGAAATCCCTAAACCAGTTCCTCTTCCTTCTTATTTAAAAAAACCAACAAGCAAAACCCCCAAACCCTAAGCCGCCCTTCTGCTGAAAGCTCCCTGGGGCGAGCTCCTTGCGCAGAAGATGGCATTTTCCAGCCACGAGGTTGCTTGAAAGCGCCGGGAGGCCCTTGCCAAGACCGGGGGGGAAACCGGGGTGGGGGAAAACCCCTCGGTGGCCGCTGCGGGCGAACGTCACGGATCCCCCCGCAGCGAGCGGGCCCGAGCTCGGCACTGCCCGCCCGAGCAGCCCCGGCCCTCGCGTGGGGCTGAGCCGCAGCCGGGGGCGTCGTAGAACGAGAGCCTGCAAATTGCACTTCTCTTAAGACACGGAATTAGCCGGGTTCGCGATGGAGAAAATACGTCGGCAAGCGGAAACCAGATTGCGGGTCATGTTCTACGTTTGAAATTCTACCAAGGAAAGCTTCTGCCAGGCTCTGGCATGGCTATATATTCATAAAGAAACACCGGCAGGGAAGTCGGCAAGCCCCAGCAAGTGCTGAGGCGCTGCCCGGGCACTGCGGTGCTCAAGCAGCCAGGTATTGCTGGGGGGGGGATTTTGTAGGGATGCCCGTTGTCCCAAAATGGCGCCTCGAGCCCATGGCAAGCTCGGGAGCACTTGGCTGGGAAGGGAGGAGGTCTGTGCTCTGTCCCTGGTCTGTCTGCACAGGGAGGGCTCCAGCAGCCCTGGACGTGGCAGCACCTCCCCAGTAAGTTCTTGGGAATATTTACATTTGGCTTCGTGGGAGGAGGCCGGGGGGGGGGGACTTTGGTCAGGCGGTGGGGGAGGCTGCATCCTGCCCCTATAATTCGAGGGCGCCTGTTGTGGGGTGGGGAAGACCCCTCGGGTAGGTCACGGAGCACATTCCCCTCTGGCCGTTCCGTCGTCCCTTGGTTCCTGGCGTATTCCTGAGCGGGTTGGTTTCAGGTGCCCTGGTTGCCGTCCCAGGGGAAGGGCCCGCTGGGGGGGGAGCGAGACCCTTGCACCCCGGGGATTCGGCGCGGGGTGGGAGCTGCCCCGGCCAGCAGCAAGCGGGGAGCGCGCTGGATAGGGATGAAGCAACTCGAGCAAAACCTTGGCGCTCCACTGGTTGTCTCAGTTCTGCTTTGGCCCAGGGCTTGGCTTTCAGCCGAGCTGTGCCGTGCAGCGTTCCCCCCCCCCAGCCCCCCCAGAAGCCTACCTGCCAGCAGGGGTGCACTCCTTCAGCAGGGCTTCACCCGAGGGGTCCCCTGTGCCGGGCAGGGAGGACCCTGGCTTTGGTGAGACCTGGGCTCAGCCTTCCTTCAAAAGGCGAGGCACCAGTTAGCTCTGACCCGCGCCGCAGCCCCGCGGGGGGGTAACGTGGCCGCCATGGCCACCGAGCCCAGCGGGAGCCACGCGGGGACCGCCCGCGCGCGGGGACACGAGCATCGGTGTGCGCCGGGCCGGGAGGGACCGCCCGTGCCCCCTGCCCTCCCGGTCCTGACGGCTCCGTGCAAAGGGCTCAAGGCGGCTGCCCTTCTCTCGCCCCTGCCTAGGCAGCGCTCCTTCCTCCCGCGGGGAGGTGGTGTGGGGCGTCGCTCACCCCCCCGGCACCTTAAGCAAAACCTAACGGCTGGATCCCGCAGGTTTCTTTTTAGCATGAACGAAACCACTGGGGCTCTATTCCCAAAATAGAATAAAATGGGAAGGTACCTAGAGACACCCCAGCCCTGTCCCCGGGGGCTCTGTGCGAGACGTGATTTTCCATGAAATCCCCCACGCCCTTTCAGAGCGGCATGGATTTGTCATGCGGAGCACAAGGACGCGTTATGAAAGAATCGATGTAGAAGGTGTTTGATCTGCCAACTTTTCTTCAAATAACGGGGCCGCGGTGTGGGCTTAAGCGTGCTCAGGGAAGCAGCAGTGCCGCGCGGCGCGCATCGACCTGCGGCCGGGGAAGGGCTGCGGCACGCGTGGGGCGGCTGCTGGCTTCATTGCATCCTCCTCCTCCTCGCTGCTGGAGCCACGGCGACGGAGCGGTGAGGCCACGCGCCGGGTGTTCCCGGGCAGGACCCCGAGGTCCCTCCCGTGCTGGGCCGGCCGCAAGGCAGAGGTTTGCAAGCTCTTTGGGGTGCACGTTGCGTCTCCGTGCTCTTCGGCTGGGCTTGCTGCAAAGCCGGAGCGCGCGAGGGGACTTCCCCGTCCCGGCACCACCACCGCGGTGCCCTGGCCGCCTGCAGACGGTGGAACGAGCAGTTGGCTGCAGCAAGAAAGATCCCAGCGCCAGGCCAAGGGGCAATGGGCACAACCTGAAGCAGAAGAGGTTCCAGTTGAACGGGAGGAAGAACTTGTTGAGTGTGAGGGTGATGGAGCCCTGGCCCAGGCTGCCCAGGGGGGCTGTGGAGTCTCCTTCTCTGGAGATCTTCAACCCCCGCCTGGCCGCTGTCCTGTGCCCCCTGCTCTGGGTGAGCCTGCTTGGGCAGGGGGGTGGGATGGGTGATCCCCCGAGGGCCCTGCAAACCCCCACCATTCTGGGATTCTGGGATCCCGGTTAAAATGCCGCGCATCTTGGTTTTGCAGAGGATGAATTTTCCAGATTTCACAGGTTTCATTTTTTTTTTAAAAAGCCACTTCACGATCTCTCCTTTAGGCCAGAAGCCAGGGGACGGTGTGTGCCAGCGCTGGCGACGGGAGCGCGTGGAAGCGTGGGTGGGATCCGCCGTCAGCGCGTGGGCTTCACCCCGCGGGGCGCAGGGCGAGGCCGTCCCCGCAGCGGTGCGGTGCGGCAGGACAGGCTTCGGGGGGGCGCCTGTTCCCCGGGGTGGGTCCGATGCCTCCTGAAGTGGAGACACAAACCCGTGATCCCATCGTCTTCGCTAGCAGAGCCTCAAAGGACGCGAAAATCCGTGCTTGTGTGGCACTGGTGGCATCCCGGAACACGCTGCAGGAGGTGCAGATTCCTTCACTTCTGGGGGAAGGCTTTATGGGGACTTTTTTTTTGCAGCATGCACACATCTACGTTCTCTGCCTCGTGCACAAGTATCTTCTGTGTTGGGAGCAAGGTCTGAGGGCTGTGTTTTTAAATAGTCGCCTTTAGCCTCGGGCACTTACTTGTGCCATTTTGGTTTAGCATGGTACATTTTTTTAGGTCCCGGATGACGCTTTCATCTCGACCAGCTTGCTGCAGCAGGCGGTGGCCGTCCCCGTTGGAGAGCGGAGGAGCGGCCGCTCCTGTTTCAGACCCGAGTGAAGCCCGGGTGGCGCTGGGGACCGCCCGCGCACCCCCAGATCACTTCTGCCCTGAACGCAGCAGAACCGCTTAAAAACGGGGGCGCGAGCACTTGCACGCCCGGCCGGGGCCGCTGGGCCCTGGGGGGGCCGCCGCTCCCCTCCCCGCAGCCGCAGGCCCAGCCCCGCGGCGGGTGGGCGCTCGCCTCCTGATTCCCGTTCCTCTCCCAGAATTGGTTTTTTCCAAGGGCACGAAGCGAGCAGGCAGCGGAACTCCTGCATGTTTGCTGTTAGAGCCGCTTCACAATAGGAAGTCGTGGGTTTGTTTTCTAGATCCTAATGCAACGGTTGCCATAAGAACACAAATTATGTGTACATTTTAATGCATCTCTGCTTCATAATTATGCATGGTTGTGTGCTGTTATAATTGACATAAAATATAAAACAGGTCAAAGAGCAGCTATTAAAACTATTTTTCATTTTGCTTCCTGACAGCTGGCGACATCAATGCCTGCTGCATTAAATAGGACCATACAGGGAATGCAGCGATAGTTCTATAATTTCAGCCGTATTAAAGCCTCCAGAACTTGCAACCTAATTATGTCCCACGGTGTCTTGTTGTACGCGGCACTGCTTTATTTGGAATGTGTTCGGTTTGAGATTAAACAATTGGACTGCATTAAATTAGCGTGAAGGGGAAAATCATAAAACTTTTGGATGTGTTTCGCAGAGGTCACTCTGTTAGGTTAAGAATTATCCCAGGAGCAATGATTTTCTGCCACTCAAGATAAAAAATAACGTTAGAATTGCGCTAATTCCGTGCAGTTATTTTAATCACTGAAGTAAATTCTACCAAAGGGCTAAATTGTAGTTGCACCCTCGCTCTAATCATAGAGTGACAGAAAGAAAAAAAAAGAAAAATTAAAGAAAAATGATGAATTAATAAGATGTCCCTCCTCTCGGTAATGGCTGCGTGAAGACAAAGCAACGGGGCCCACCCTGCCTGGTTCTTGCTCGTTATCGCTCGCCCTCCCACGCCGGGGTGGGTGGGGGCTCCTGGGCTCCCACGGGTGCTGCGGTTCCCTCTGGAATCCGTGCCCTGCGTGGTCCGTATTTTGTAATAAACCCTTCCGAAATTAGGCGTGAGGGGGACTCCTGATCCGGGCTGAGAAGCACCCGTGGTCACCTCTGCGTGCGCGCTGCCGGCTCCTGCCCGCGGCCCCCCCGCGCGTGGGGCCCCGACGCCTGCGCAAGCCAGGACCAGAGCCCAGGGCGCTGGGGGCAGGTCCCGGAGGTGGGGGGCATGGGGCAAGCGAGGTGAGCTGAAAACCCCCCACGTAGGACCACGTTTCAGCGAACGGACCTCGGTGCGGGCGGTGGCGGTGCGGCCGCGCGTGCTCTGGGTTGCTGCACGCCGCGTCGCGGGTCATGGCTAGAATTGATCGGGAAAACAGCGCGAGCACCTCATAAATATCGGCACTCCTGTGTCTCATGTGCTAAGTCCACTTAGAGACTGGATATTTCAGGAGGCTGGTAATGGGCTTTGGAGGACCTTTCAGTTCTAGTTGGCTGACTCAAGTCTAGTTCGTGGGTAGTGACTGAAAGTTATTGCCCAATTTGTGGCCTATGAGGAATAAGCTCAATCCAATTTCCCAAGACAGAGGCAGCCACATCCCAGAAAGAACCATCATAAATGGGGCTTGTTAGCGGCTTAGCAGGGAGGGCGAGGTCTGAAGGGGAGTGAAGGCCAAGCTCATCTGATTGAGCGTGTTGGCTGCGGAGCATGGAAAGGTCTTGTGGCCGCCCTTCTGCCTCTCTTCGGCAGACCAAAGGTCTTCGCTTCCCAGGAGAGATCTGTTGCGTTTCACCGTTAGTGGCTTAATTTGCATTCAAGTTCTGATGACTTTCCTTTGGCCATTTTCACAAGACATTCCCCATCTTACACTTTTCCAGCTCCGTGCCTGCCCAGGGAAACAACGGTTAGTGATAAAGCTGTAATGATGTGGGCTTCCTTGGGTCTTCTGTCACTCTCCCGTGCTGGGAAGGTTGTACCAACCGGGGTCTGACACGGCATCAGCTGCTGGGGGGTGAGGCCGGAGCAGATGAGGGCTGGGGAGCTCCGATGGAAGCAAGGAAAGCCACCAGCCGCTCGCGGTCCGGCACACGAAGCCTCTGGTTGCTGCCGTACCCACCGAGCCGTGGAGGCGACCAGCCTCGGGGCAAGGGGAAGGGCAGCAGCAGCTCTCGAGGTGGCTGCCTGCCACCTCCCGAAAGCGTGGGATGGCTTTCCTCTCCCTTGGGGGTTTGGGTTGTCATAAATAGCTGAAAGCCCTGCTGGGGCGCTGAGGACATTGCGGTGCTTCAAGGGAGTTCACCTCTGTCGTCCCCATCTCTACCTGCTCGCGAAGGGGTACGTCTGGCAAGGGTGGGGGACGGGCTGTGCCCCCCGCGTCCTGCCGCAGTGCCCAGCTGGCCTCGGCGTGCAGAGGAGACGTTCCCATGGCTTCCTCGCCAGATTCTGCAACGCAACGCCACCGGTGCCTTGTTGAATTGCACATCAAAACATCCAGGCCAGCTCTTTCCATGGGAAGAGTTCATATTAATTAATGAAATCCCACCTCTTGCGTAGGAGCCTATTGGAGGTGTTATGCTCCCCGTATGGGCTGTGTCGGTAGGTGAGAACACCTGCGCTGGCTGCGTGCGAGGTCTTTGCATACCAAGTCCCCAGGTACATTTCTGCTCCGGGCCTTGGAGAACAGAAGTGCCTGATTTCGGGAAGGCTGGGCTCCCTTTGTGGTTTTGAAATGGCAAGGACCATTTAATCAAACCAAGTTTGCTCATTTTCCTTTACCTTTGTGAAGGTTGGGGGAGGGCGGTATCTCTTCGTGCTTCGAAAACTCCCAGTGACTGAGGAAAGCAGGAAAAAAGAGATAACTCCAACCTTGTACCCAAGGCTGCAGTGGCAGCACCAAGAGGAGGAGGAGGAGGATGCTGACTGGATCTATTCCCTGCATTCGACTGCATGCATTGCCCCCCAGCCCAGGACATGGGGCAGTTGGTTGCAGAAAGAAGGAACAGCTCGTGGCCTTCGGGCCACACCAGTAGCCTTTCTGCTGGTCACCTATGGCCACATCAGCACGGATGCGTTGGCACTCCCCACCAGCAGCGTCCTTGGTTATGAAGACCCAGAAGACTCAGGAAAATAAAAACTGGCAGATTTTGTTGTTCCTCGTCACCGTGGCGTTATGAAAAGTAAGCCCACATCTATCTTCAAGATTTCAACCTAAACCCTTTTCCCTTGAAGTGGTGTGGGTAGTACTGGCTGCAGCGGTAGGTTATGGGAGGGAGATTATTTTGTGTGTGGCAGGAGGTCTCAAAGCGCGCGCGAGATGTGTGCCGAGATGTTCAATCCCCGTCTTTAAAACCTCTTCTGGTAGAAAGCTCTGTTCTTGGCACAGTGTCTAATTCAACTAGAAATAGCCATGGGGTCTTCAGCGTGGTTGTCATGCACAGTTATAATGCATAATCAGGATAATCTGATACCGTCGCTGAAAAATTGCCTATGCTCTTCCATCATCTTCCCCCTCCTGAACTGTGGAACAATATCCTGTGTTGTGCACAGAGAAGTGCGTAGGCTCCGGCATCAGTTCTGCAAACCATGAAACACGAGGAAATAAAACCCTTCAGCAGAATGAAGAGTTTGGGCATTTTATGGCCACAAGGCGCGTAGGAAGTCCACGGATGCAAAACAGTGTCATCACATGGGGACATCTCTTCTCCCGTGAAGGGAGGAGGGGGCAGGGGACACCACGTCCCACCCCCTTCTCCCCAGTAAGAGACCTGGGTTGCAGCCCGCGGCGTGCTGGTTTGGAGCAGGCTGCAAGCCCCCGAGGTGACTCTCCATCCACACGTGAGAGAACGGTGGAAGCCACCGGGTGGTGGCTCTGCGCCTCCCAGGCTTAACGCGCTCAGGAGGAAATTCCAACCCTTCGAATGGCAGTTTGTGAAAGATTGCTTTTCTGGTTTTTAACCCTTTTGTCAGCAGGCGAGGTCAGCCCTGGAGCTGCTTGCGGACCAGCCCCTGCGTGGTGCAGGTCGGGTGATACGCCCTGGAGAGCCACGGCCACGCTCTCCGTGTCTTCCTGGGATGAGTCCTTCCTCCAGCCCTGTGCGGGCAGCCACCACTGCCCTCGTGCTGGGTTCGGCGTTGGGGAGCTTTCACCTCCTCCCCAGGTCACGATCTGCCATCCCGTTGTGTGCCCTTTAGGATGAGCCTTCCTCGCACCCTTTGGGCCAGCCTCCTTGGCCAAGGCGGGGGCAGAGCTGTGATGACCTTGACCTGCGGAGGGGAGCTCATGTAGAGGACACGCCAGCGTCCCACACGCCACACGTGTTCATTCTCTGCCGCCCTCTGAAACGGTTGGTGGTTTGGCTTAGTTACGATAATTCTCCTGGCAGTTCCTGTTAACTGCCTGGGTTTTGGTGCGGTGGAAAACCCTGTCTGCCTGCCTCCTCCCCTACGGTGTGTCCCCGTATCTCGCCACCTACAGCTCACCACGGTGAGCAGCCGTAGGGTCGAGGTCGGGCAGATGCGGTGGGGGCAACCAGCTGAAGGATGCTGCGGTTCCCCGGACCCGAGGCGGGTCGCCTCGCTCCTGCCAGCCACGAGGCTCTTCCCGAGGTCCGTGGAAACAAAGCTGTTGGGGAGCCTGGGCTGAGCGGAGCTGCCCTGCGGGCTGGCCATGAGCGAGGCTTTGGCTTCTCGGTCCTCGGGCACAGCTTCGCCCTCCCAATCCCCTGAAGTGAAGATGGAGAAGCATATAAAAGCTTCGGATTCCATTACTGTAAAATGTATCAGAAAAGTGTTGAGCTAGGTAATTACCTTAATCCAACCGAAATAGTTGGTCACAGTATACATTAGATGAGCATCTAGAGTCAGATTTGAACATGCAGTCAACCTGAACAGAATTAGCTCAGCAATAGTGGTCCAGATTTCTTAATTAGTTCTCGGCGACAAGAACATTTAATGTTTGCAAAAGTCAAGTGCACAATTCCACAAGTGACACGATTTGAGAAGACTTCAGGCGGGTGCCTTAAGCCCGGGGCGGTACCCCACCGCCAGGGGCAGCGGCCAGGGCCGGCCTCATTTATTCCTCGCTGCCAGGGTCCCTTTAAACTTCTATATGCCGGCCCACAGTGAAGAGTAACGGTGTGATTAACTTCATAGTAATAACCCACTGCATTCAAAATACACATTTAACTCTAATTTTCATTGAACTACATGGAAGCTGAAAATCTAATAGCCTTTCCCAGTCAGCTGAGGGTACATTGTAGTGCACTGTAATTGGCCATCTTGGCTTGTCGGGGTCTAATAAAGTAGATGGGATTCATGAAAAAGCACAGTGGTCACTTAGCAATTATTTAATTTCTGTAACACTGGGGTTTTGGCTTAGAAAATGATTGTTTTCCAGTAGTGTTAAATATTTATGGGATGCAATCGGGACACATGACATGGGGCATAGTCCTGCTAAGCTCAGAAATTAATAAGTTACTGAAAAAATGGAAATATGAAATAGTATTTCAAGTGTAAAAGAGGACTTCTCAAGTCTACCGAAAATTTGCATTACTGAGGTTTTATTTTCTTACAGAGGGTGGACAAATACTTTGGCACGGTAGAGCTGAACCTTGCTGCCGTGGCTGGCACATCTTTGCTGCTGGGAGAGGTTGGTAAGAACTTGAGCTCTCTTGAGAATCTGGCCTGCTCCTTTGATAGCTGGGAAGAGGGAACCAGAAATGAGCTTCACCCTAGGCCTGAACATAGCCGGTGAGAACTGGAGTGTCATACCAGCCCATATTGCCCCAATACAAGGAAAGATTGAGAGAGTGTAGTTTCTCTCTCAAAAAAAAACCCAACAAACTTTTAGAATTAGATATTTTGAGAGACTGAATGTTACAGGCGGCAGAAAAAGAGGAAACTTCTAAAATGTGTGTAGGAGAATTAAACTGAATTTGTATTATCCCTGTATTTCTTAGCATCTTCCAGCTTTTAGAAAAA
>JADKXX010008813.1:0-18408 GCA_017310255.1 Butorides virescens
TTGGCTTGGCTTGGCTTGCTAGACGGGGGCAGTAAGAAGCCACAGGTTGAAGGGTGCTGCCCAAACACATGCCTGCAGCAGACAGAGCGTGACCAGCCAGCCCCCACCATGCCTGCCACCCGGCCGGAGGGCTTCCCCCTCCCACGCCCGCCTGTCCCCACCTTCCCTCCAGCTCCTGCAGCGGCACGGCAGTGGGAGAAAGCAGAAGTGTTTGCGAAGTTTCATGGCTGCTGCCTGCTTGCATGCGGCACGTCTGCGGAGAGAGGGCTCCGGCTGCTGGCAGACCTTCCTCTTTCCATGACAAATCTGATATTTCCAGTGCGCTGTGGCAAACCAAGGAGGAAAACCCAGCCCAAGTGAGCCGGGCGGGCTGAGGATGAGCAAGAGGAGACGCTTTGGTTTTTTTCACCCTGTGGGTCAGCAGCTTCTGCCAGCAGGATTCGCAGCGTTTGAGCAGGGGCCTGGTGCAGGACGGCTGCTGGTCCTGCCCGTGGGCGCCCACCCTGCCCGCGCCGCGGTGGGATGGGTACGGGTGGGCGCAGAATGCTCGGGGCCCCTTCCCACCCCCCCAGCGGGCCCGTGCTCTGCGTATCCTCGGGTAAGAGCAGCCAGCACCAGCCTGGAGCGGGTCTGTCCCATGGCAGGTTGTATTGCCACGTTCCCCCCCCCCCAAATCAGACTGAGTCAGTTTTGTGAAATGCCGCAGCCCCGCGCACGCTCACGGGAACGCTTCAGCTGAGCAAAACTCCGGGCTCTCGGCCGCTCTCTCGTTCAGCAGCGGACCTGAATTATGACATCTTTTGTCAAAGGCATCTTCCAAAAACCCGCTGCAATTTCTGCAGGAGAAATTAGATTGTCTTTTAAAGTAATATAACAGTCGGGCAATTTTTGCCTTTTTGAGCCTTCTTATTTCCTGTGGGTTTTGAGTAGAGGCCTCCAATTTAAAACCTATTATACTCCAGGGACCGCTTCCACCCTCTCAGCATCGCAACCTCGCCGCAGCCGCTGCCCCGTTATTTTAGCGCTTGGTGGGTTTGCTGCGCGTCCCCTTCTGCGCCAGGGCACGCGGTCCGGGGCTGCTTCCCCCGCACGCTGGCCGGGGGGGTGCTCAGGGAGGTTTGGTTCCGCGTAGCTCTGCTCTCAACCCATGCCTCACAAAACCATCAGTATTTATTATCTTTAGCAGAAATGCGGGTGTATCCCGTTCTCTAGAAGGGAAAAAATGGCACCTGAGCTTGGTTACGAAAAGAAAGCGCCTTGTGGATGCGGAATGGCTCCGTGCTTGCCAGGACGAGGACACCAGTAAGGAACTGGTGCCTTCCTTGGGGCGCGGGCCCTGGCGCTGGCTTCGCGGGTGGTTTGAGGCTGGAGATGAGAGCTGAGCTTCAGGCGTGGGGCGTGGGGCGTGGGACCTGGCAGCGCGGTCGCCGGACATTTTCCCATGGCCACATCTTCCGTGTCTTCAGCAAGAGGCGATGAGGGGTGCCAAAAAAGTGACAAAAATCCCGCCAGCCTCGTAACGGCGCCGGGTAAATTGGCAATCGCTCCTCAGGCTCGGGCGCTGGAAGCGGCCGGTGACCGTGGGCCGGAACCGACAGTTTTTGCCTCGATTGCGGCCGTTTTCATGCCGGCGCGTGGCACTTGGGGTGCAGTGGAGGGCTCGGGGGGCGCGCGGGCGGTGGCCGGGCAGGCGGCGTGGGCTGGCGCCTTCCCCGATCATGGGGGGCTCTGGGTGGCGGGGCACCCTTTGATTTGTTAGCGCCTGAGCGTTTTATCACCGCCATCTGCAAGTAAATGACTTAGCGGTATTCTGCTTTATGACTGGCTGAAGAAACTTAGTTGATGGCACAATATAATTTATTTCCATGCATAAGTGAGTGACCTTCATGTCTTATTCTGTCTCTTGTGACTTATTATGTGCCGCTCCCCCTCTGGAGATGACTTGTGCCTTACCGCTGCCCGGCGTTCCGCGGCTGCGTCCCGCTAGGGATGCCCTTACAGAGCAGGATGGCCGGGGCAGTTTGTCAGGTGCACCCCTACAGGACTCGGCTGGAAGCAAACGTAAGCGCCGGTGGGTGCTCTGCTTTGCTTGGGGGCAAAACCAGGGAGAGGTTCAGAGCTGGGCACGGAGAGGGGGCATTTTGTGGGTCGTCGCCCCTGTGCCGGATTGCTCCCGGTAACAGCATCCCCGAGGCAGCTGCTGCAGGGCACAGAGGGGCTCCCACGCGGGAGCATCTCCTGCTTCCACGGGGATTTTCTCTGGACTCCGTAGGAACACCGGAAAAGCAGAGGCGTTCGGCAATGCTGCGGGCAGGACGGGCACGAGTCGCTCCCGAGGCATGCCACGTCCCCGCTCTCAGATCTGTCCCTGCGGAGATGTCGTGAGGGCTGTGCCGAACCAGAGGGATGAGAGGAAAGGGGAATGCCCCCCCCCCGTTAAGGAGGGGCCCCATCCCGGGGTGCCGTGGCGCCGGCCGCCTCCCCCCGGGTACCAGCCCTCATCCCTCGCAGGTGGGCAGCTCCAGGCACACGCGCCTGGGCGGGGGGGTCGAGGTGGGGTTGATCAGTGCTTGTGCCAAGCTCGGAGCTCCCGAAGGAGAGGTGGCCCCCTCCGCCGGGCCTGGGACCCAGTCCTCTGCTGGGAGGGAGCCGGGGCTGCGCCGCTGCCCGGGATCTGGTGCAACAGGAGCCGTCCCGCACGGCGGGCTGTGAATGCCACGGGCCAGAGGCTGTCACTGTCACCCGGGGGTGTCGCTTTGCGTCACGTGAAGTTCACTTCTGCCTTTTCCAGCCTCGCCTCTCTCGCTTCCTCCCCTGCGAGGAAAACCCCGACGCACCGCCACCACCACCGCGTAGACTAAAATCTCCTGGAAGCGCAGGCGTTGGGCGCTTGCTTTCCGGTTTGGGGTGCGCTCGTGAGCGGAGCGTCGTGCTTGGGTATCGCTTCGGCGGCACAGACGGGCGGGTGACCTCCGAAAGGGGATGAAACGTACGGCGGGGTCAGGTTTTACACGAGCCCACGCCACGTAAGTGGCGCCGAATGCAAACCCATCACCCGCCCCTGCTGCACGGCCCCCCCCAGCCCCTTCAAACGGCCGCTGCCGTTCGGGACGTGCTGCGAGGGACTCGGATATTAATAATGTAATTAGCTATAAATTAGTTATGAAGGCTTTGATCCGCTGAAGTCGGGGGCAGGTTTTTCCCTCCCTTCGGAGGCAGTCAGCGCGACCCCGGGCGCACCGCGTGGCGTCGGAGCGGATGAGACCGCGAACCACATCGCACTCTTGAACGGCGCGGAAGCGCAGGGCGCAGCAGCGCTGTGCTGGCCTGCAGCTGGAAACCGGGGACGGCACCAGGAACGCGGTGGGGACGTGAAAGGCGTGAGCCAAGCCTCTGCGCTTCACTGGGGGTTGGTGGGGTTTCCCAGTTTAGCTTCTTGGCATTTCAGTAGGCTGAAACTGTGCATCTTGTTCTGTTGGAAGTTAAGAGTTACTCTTGGAAAAAGCTTCCCGCCAGCCCCCGTGGCAGAGGGGGTCCGGCAGGGGCTGCCCGGATGAGCGGGGATGCACAGGGGCATCTTCCCCCATCGCTCTGGCCCTGTCCACTGCTTCGTACCACGCGCGTTGGGGGTCCCGTCACAGAGAAACGCTGCAGGAGCAGGGGTGCTTACCAAAGCCCAGCCTTCCCCTCCCTTATCGGTGTCATCCCCAGCAGGAGCAGGAGAGGCCGGATGGAGTCGAGCCCCTGAATGCTCACTGAGGCTGAACCTCACTTGCACGTGATAGGCAAATTATCAGATTATCCCCCAGCCTTGTCACTTGGACATCTGGGCTGGAACGCAGAGCTCCTTGGCACACGCTGCAGCTGCCACCACCACCATCCCCATCCCTATCCCCATCCCATCCCCATCTCCATCTCCATCCTCATCCCCATCCCCATCCCATCTCTATCCCCATGCCCATGCCCATCCCCATCCCATCCCCATCCCTATCCACATCCCCATCCCCATCCCATCTCTATCCCCATCCCCATCCCATCCCCATCCCCATCCCCATCCCCATCCCCATCCCCATCCCCATCCCCATCCCCATCCTCATCCCCATCCCCATTCCCATCCCCATCCCCATCCCCATCCCATCCCCATCCCATCTCTGTCCCCATGCCCATGCCCATCCCATCCCCAGCCCCATCCCTATCCCCATCCCCTCCCGCCGCCCCTGCCCACTCTCTCATCCGACCCCTGCAATGCCTCCCCTTTTTTTTTGTTGCTCAATGTGCCCGCAGGTGTTTTCACAGCACACATAACATTCTGTCTCCCACAAGCCAAGAAGAAAGAGGAAACCCCGGCATTTTTCAGCTTGTTTTCCCATTGCAAACTGACTGGGCAGCCACTGCTGAGGATTTTTTTGCCAAACGCTGCATCCTGATTGCACTGCTAAGCTTCTGCAAAGGCTGTCCAGCCAGAAGAAAATCATCTGGTTTTGCCCCCAAAACACTCCAAATCCAAATCGGATGGTGGGCTCGGCATTCCTCCCACAGCTCCGTTTCATTCCCCCCCCCCCGTCTCACAACGCTTGCGTGTGAGCGTTACCGGGAGGCTGGGGCAGCCCAAGAGCGTGTTCCTGCGGGTACCAGCAGGTAACTTGTCCCCGCGTGCAACTCTAATCTGTTCTGAGACTTTGTAATGTCCCCCCATTAGGAATCCTCCCTTCTCCCCCTTCGGCACACGAGTGACGGGCGCCCGGGGACGGCAGGGCCCTCGCCGCGTGCTCACAAAGTGTTTGCTGCCCGCTGCCGTGGCGATGGTGCTTCTCAATGAACAGCCTAAACAAATCGCATTAAAAAGATAAAAAACCCCCAGACAATCCCTGATTAAATTACAATTTGGCAGGAAAAATAACATCTTTTTCTCCAAATTTTTTAACGTTGGTCATGAGCCCATTGGCCACGTATGAGGTGCCCGTCCGCGCTTTCGGTGGCTGCCCTCAGCTGTGGGGTGGGCTGTGAGCTCTCCTGTACGGAGCACAACTCCATGGGAAGCCGAGGCGCTGGGACTCCGAAAACTCGCCCGGGCGGAGGGCAGCGGTGGCGCTTGCTGGCTCCGAGCGGTGGGCAGGGCACGCACGGCCCCACGGACAGCAGCCACGGCTCCGATGCTGTGGTTGGGATGGGGACCCCCCCCTCGGGGTCCAGCCTGGGTCGGTGCAGAGGAGCAGAGGAGCAGAGGAGCAGAGGACCACCATCCCCTCTGGGCAAACCTTCCCTGGGGAGCCTCACCGCACCGTGCAAGGCGCTGAGCTGCGACGGGGCAGAAGGGCTGTTTTGGGCAGCCGAAGGGCATGGGAGAGGATCCCCCCGCTGCCGGCGTTCCCTGAGCATCACCTGCAACCAGGCAGCACCCACTCACCCCCAGCCCCGCGTTTGGGTGCTCCTCTAGTGATGCAGGGAACCATAGAATCATAGAATCACTGAATGGTTTGGGTGGGAAGGGACCCCCAGAGGTCCCCCAGCCCACCCCCCCTGCAGGAGCAGGGACACCTTGAACCACATCAGGTCGCTCATAGCCCCATCCAACCTGGCCTGGAATGCTCCCAGGGATGGGGCCTCCCCCAAACGGCACGGTGCTTTTCAACCACTTTCAGTGGTTTTTATGGAAAGGCGTGAAGGCGGGCGCTGGTTTTTGTGCGGGAATGCCGTAAGACGGGAGGCGCAGCGTGGCAGCCCGGGCGCACGCAGCAGCGCTCCCCAGCTGGCCTCTCCGACTGGCTATAAACATATAAAATGGGTGAAAATGTGATTTCGGCCTCGGGCACCCAGGGAGGTCCTGGCGTGTCTGTACCGTACTGCCCAGGCCAACTGGGGTGCCCGGAGGAGATGGAGCGGGGTGCCAGAGGTGGCCTCTGGTGCTCTCGGGCAGTGGTTGGTGCGGGGGGCGGCCACGCCGGGCTGGGCGGCTGCTCTAGGGCTGTCCCCATCCACTTTGCTTCAAGGAAATGTCCCCAGGCCCCTTTTTTGCTCTCACTCCTGTGGCTGCCTGGGTCACGTTTCCACCCCATCCCGGCCAAGACGTGCCCCCGTGGCTGTCCCGCCACCGGCTGCCACCTCCCCTTCCTCCCCGTCTGCTCACCGCTGCCCAGGCTTGAAGCTCTCTGCCTCTGAAGATCATTAATCATTGATATAATTTAATGACAGCCAGGTCATGTCCCGCTAACTAAGTACACCTTGTTTGCCTCAAAATGCTAATCGCTCCTCTGAAACATTAATGAGGGACAATTGGTATTAAGCCTAATAACCGTGTGTGGTCTAGTTACAGATTTATTCATATGAACCCGGCTCCTTTGTCATGGTGGAAAGCCGCAAAATCCGTGCAGAGCCCCTGTCTGTACGACGCCAGCGTAACGCCCCAGCGACGGAGTGCCTGCGCATCGATCGAAATGACCGCCGTACAGTTTTCCTGGAAAAATGTGGAATCTGTTTCCTGTGAACGAGCATCCCTCGGAACAGGACGGAAGGGAACTGAGGTCGTTTCTAAACGTGACTTTGCGGAGGGCTCGAACTGCTGGGTGCGCGTCGGGGTCACCCCCGTGCTCCGCAGCCCGTCTGCTCTGGGGGACCCGGTGCTCCCCTGCCCCGGGTGGGAGAAGCTCTGCAGGGGAAGGGTCCTGGCGCATGGTGGCCCTGATTCTCCCCTTTCCCGGGTGGGAGAAGCTCTGCTGGGGATGGGTCCCCAGTGCACGGGTGACCCGGTGCTCCCCTGCCCCGATGGGAGAAGCTCCGCAGGGGACAGGTCCCGGTGTGTGGTGGCCCCGGTGCCGGCGGGTGCGCAGAGCCCTGCCCGCTGCCCGAGGGCCGGTGTCACCCCCGGCGCCCCCCGCCGCAGCCCAGGCTCTGCATTAAACCTTCTCCTGCAGCACTGAGCTGCTTCCCTATCGGAAATCGAAGGCGCGCTCCGCTCCCGGGAGAGTCATTAGCCAAATTCCCATTGACTCCCGCTGCAAGAGGATGGGACCCTGAGTCTGTTATTCTCTTTTCCTGAAAAGATCAATTATATGGGGAAGTTTCCACAGGGGAGAGGGGGAGGGAGGCAGCAAAAGCCTGCGTGTGTCTGCAATGTCCTGACGGATGGCAGTGCTTGAAGGGCCTCCTCTCAGCCCAGACAAGAGCATCCTTTGAACGCAGCGGGACGCCGCTGTTCGCCGCTATTGAAAAGCCGTTTGAAACCATGGGATCAATGCGGCGGGCTCCAGCCCCGCTTTGAATGAAGCCATTTATTGCAGCGCGGCTCATCGTCCTCCCCTCGCGTGGGACCTTTCCTGCCCACGGTCCCTGCCCTCCCCAACGGGCCTTTTAAAACAGCGATGATGCTTCACGTGGAAAACGCACGGGGCTGTTCCCACGTCAGAGGAGCCCGCGCGGCCGCCCAGCACGGGGAGCAGGAGGGGTGGCAGCCGGGGGGGGGGACAGGGATGGGGACGGCACTGCTGCCCCGCAGGGACCCCCGTGCCCGGCCAGAGGGGTGCCCAGCAGGGCCGCTTTTGGGTCACTTGCGCACAGCCAGCCCCGTGTCGGCCGATTTGGTGTAAATCTGGCAGAGGCAAAGGAACGCGCGTTTAGCTGGGACTGCTCACACGCGACGGGGACGTCCGCTCCCCGCTGCCCTTGCTGGCTGCCGGCAGCAGCTCGCCTGCCCGAGGGCCCCGTCCCTTGCCGACGGAGAACAAGAAGCCTCGTCTTTATTTACCAAACTGTTGCATTGTGTTTAACTTCCAAGCGGCAGATATAAAACCTTTCACCCGTACAAACACAGGCACCGGCACCGACCGCCTCCCGTATCAGCGCGCTGCAGACCCGCCGCACGGCACATTTCACATTTATTTGTTGGCTGAATAGGTTCGGGGGACAATGCGGGGAAAACAAAGGTCCCGGCCGCCCGCCGGGACGCGCTCCTGGTGCCGGCCCAGCCGCCGCGCTGCTCCCCACGCCCAGCACCCCGGGCCGGCAGGGCAGCCCTTGGCCCCCGCTTGGGGACTGGGGACGGCTGTGTGAGCGGGGACAGCCCGGCTGCTGGGGGCAGCAAGGGGCTGGGGACGTCCAAGGGGGGTCCTGCCCCCCGCCTGGCTCCTCTCAGGCGTCCCCTGCCGGGGGTGCTTCCAGCGCGGGTGCAGCCCTCCGCAGCCCGCATTGTGCTGTACAAAGGCGTCGCATTTCCATACCGCGCTGCCAGGGGACGTGTCCCGCCGTTTCCAAGTGACTTTTCGGTCGTGCCTTCCCGCTCATGCCAAGCAGGGATCCTCCGGGGCTTCCCCCTGCCTTGTCTCTGCTGCGAGAGGGGAGGAGGCTCCACCGGCGCCACGCTGCACGTGCTCAGCCGCTTGGGACAACAGCAAAGGGTGAAGGATTTGTCCTTCCCCCGAGCGTGCCGCAGGGAGTCAGGGCTGGGGTTTGACACCCACGCGGACACAGGCAGACTCGCTTCTCCCTCTTCTCCAACGCCCATTGGGAACCCGCAGCCCCTCGGCTGCCTTGCTGGGGCATCGGTGGCTGGAGGGCAGGGGAGGGGACGGGGGCAGCGAGCGCGGCTGAGGGGTTGAACACGCAGCAGCGGCGGGCAGGAGCGGGGCCGTGCCGGGGCGGCCAAGTGGGGTGGGGGGGAGCTGCCCAGGGACCGGTGAGCCCCCGGGTGCACCCCAGCATCGCAGCCCGCAGGCATCGGGGCTGGGAGCAGCCCCACCACCAGGAGCGGGTTGAGTAAATCTGGGGAAACCGCTCGGTGCTGCTGCCAGCAGCTGGGCAGTGTGTGGGTCCAGCGATGGTGGGAGAGGATGGTTGCAGGAAAACCATACAAAAAGTACCGAAACCCAAGGGTTTTACACCCCTCAGCCAAATAAGCCATGCACCCACCAGTGAAATAGCGGTTCCGTACCAGGGAGGTCTCCAGTAAAACGTATTTCACTGTACACGTTAGGCAAACCCCATTTGCACATAAATTAGAAGCGGAGCAGTAACAACGCCTAAACCCGAGCGCGGGAAGCTCCTGTGTAAGCAGTTCAGCGCTGCGGCCTCGGAAACTCAGCTGAGTTATAAATAATCAGCCCCCCTGCCCCCATATCGCCCGCACCAGCACCGCTGCCATTTCAGAGCGGTGCCGGAGCCAGCACGGCTGGTGATGCTCCTCGCCATGGCTGGTGATGCTCCTGGCCACGGCTAGTGATGCTCCTCACCACGGTGGGTGATGCTTCTCGTCACAGCTGGTGATGCTCCTCATCATGGCCAGCCGGTGATGCTCCTGGCCACAGATGGTGGTGCTCCTCGTCACGGCCAGTGATACTCCTGGCCACAGCCAGCAATGCTCCTGGCCACAGCCTGCAATGCTCCTGGCCATGGCTGGTGATGCTCCTCACCACAGCTGGTGATGCTCCTGGCCATGGCTGGTGATGCTCCTGGCCACGGCCAGTGATGCTCCTGGCCATGGCCGGCGATGCTCCTCGCCGAGGCATTGCGTGGGACAGCTTCCCCAGCTCCGCCGTGGGCTGTGGTGATGCCTGGACCCCCCTTTGCACAACGTGCCGGGGAAAACCAGGTTACAGGAGAAATAAATCTGTAGGGTGTGGAAACAGCCCCCGGCAGCCTCAGCACAGAACTGTGCAGGTGCCTTCCTGGTAACCTGGCGTGAGGCCTCGTTAGGGGAGCGATGCGGAAAGGAGCTGCTCTTGCCGAAGCCTTGGCACACGGGCGGCGGGTTTGGGTTTCGGTATTTTCGCGGCTGACACACCGCTGCTGCTTGGGACCCGCTCAGCGACAGACCCCGGCTGCGCTGCTGTGCAGGGAAGCAAAAAGCTGGGACCTCAGCGGTGATTGCAATCTTCGGCTCAGCGAAGGACGGCCCGGTGGCACAGATTTAGATATCAAAAAGAGTGGCGATAATCTTATTAGCGGGGCTTTACATCTCCTCTGAGCCTGCACTTTGCAAAGGAAGGAATCTGGCAGGCGGCAGCCAGGGTTTGACTCCTGCGCCGATTTAGTCCTTGCTCAGCAGCCCTCAGGAAGAGACGGGGACGGACGCCCTCGGGCGTAGGAAGAAGCCGCTCAGGCTCAGTTGAGCTGCGATTAAAACATCGAGCATCGCCTTCCAGCCATGCACCGCAGAGCTGCCCCCGGAGCTAAAGCCCCCGGCGCCACGCTGGCTTGCTGAGCCCCAGTCATCTTGCAGAGCAGAGGGGCTGTCCCCGTGGGGGGTCCCTGGGGGGGATGTCCCCACTGGGGAGTCCCTGGGGGGGCTGTCCCCATTGGGGAGTCCCTGGGGGCTGTCCCTTTGGGAGTCCCTGGGGGGCTGTCCTCATGGGGGTCCCTGGGGGCTGTCCCCATTGGGGGGGTCCCTGGGGGCTGTCCCCTCGCGGATGCTCTCTGGCGCAGGGGGGGATCCGGCCTCACCCCCTTTCCTGCTCCAGAGGGGGGAGGCCAGGGATCAGCACCCTGCGGGGTGGCAGGGTGGCCTCAGCCCCAGCACGGGTCCCATGGGCTTTGTATCTGAGCACATCCCAGAGTCCGGACACGACCTTCTGGCCATGGGTGCAGGTTTTCTGGTTCAGGGGCTGAGCTTAAAACTGGCATTAAATCATTTCCGTTTGTGCCAGCAGGAAAATTCCTGGATTTTTTTTTTTTCTCAGGGACAAAAAACCGTTTTGGCTTGGCTGAACAGTGCTCTGAAAAGTCCATCCCTCTAATAGCTGCCATCTTTTGGACTGATATTTTCTTCTTTTCATATTTGCCCTGGGCTGAATTTGACAACTGGCTTGCAACTCATTTTGGCTGTTGGAAATTCTCCTTTCCTCCCATGAATTCATCCTCCTGCGGAACTGCTCGTTGTACCTATCGCGCTCCCTTTTCCATCGAGTTTTTCCTATCTCACCTGACGTTACATTGGAAAAGCGTCCGTCCCAGGCCTAAATTTCCAGTCATTCACTCCCAGAAAAGCGGGGCACGGTGTTCCCGGACGCCAGCCTGCCGGCGAGCTGGGGAGGAGGCTCTGCCCCGGCTCGGGAGGCGGCAGACGGGCAAAATGAATGCGGAGTAAAACCAGTGAATAGGAAAATAATGGAGTGGTCCGGGATTTATGGCACATCCTAGAAACCTCCCAATAAATTCAGGGGTCCTCTTTGTGTCGAGGATGAAGCGTTTCGAGGAATCCGACCTGGAAATCACTTTCTTAAAAATCCGCTGTTTTTTTTTAAATAATCAAAACTCTTCTTTTTTTAATTATGCAAATTAAAGTTACCGAGGAACAATTGCTTGATTAGACCAGTTGGTACTGACCTAATAAATTATTTTGAATATTTTTTACAGGAAATTGATTTAATTGAACCTTTTGTTAGTCACTGCGAATGTGCTCGGTTCATGCCACAGCACCCAGGAATTTATAAATGGGCTCAGAATGTTGTTCAGGCACCAGAAAATAAACCTCCGAGCTATTTACTACCTCCATGATATATAAAGTTTGCAGTTTTGATTTTGTGTGATTATGTTCAGCAATGGTGACCTTTAGAGGCAACAATATTGAAGTGTAATGAGGAGATGTTTGATCACTGGTATACAATGAGGAGGTGGCGTGACTTCTCCATTCCTTCCCGGAATCTCTGAAATCCAGCTGACAGGCTTTAACCTTTAGACTGCTGAAGGTTTAGAATGTATAGGGATTTAGCCTGTTTATACACCATGGTAGCTATATGAAATTTTATATCATTTCTTCTATCACTCCAGGTGGGGATATTCGAGGTTTAATAACAGCGGCCACTGGCCAATATTGTGCCGTGCAGGGGGCTTTGGCCCGACGGCCACCGGCCACCGGCCCCTGCCCACTGTGCCCAGCCCCGCATCCTCACCGCAGGGCGGCTGGACCCCCCCTGACCAATTCACCCCCCCAGCACCCGGACACCCCTCCCGGCTGCCCTGCCCTGCGATATTGCCTGCGCTCGGGGGGGAGCAAGCGCGTGTCCGCCCCACGTCACGCAGTGAGACTGGGCAGGGCCCTCCATGAATTGCAAATTCTCCCTCTCAGCGAGATTTAAAAGTAAATAGACATTATTCAGGTTGATGTTTTGGCAGGAGATGTGAGATTACAGGCGGTGAATCCAAACACTTCACACGGAGAATGGGCTGGAATGCAAAGCGCTTACAGATTGTGAGATTTGCTAATTATTCATTAATGCATTTTTAATATATAGATATAAAAAATGTATATCTATATACATGCAGGCACACACGGGCATTTACCTCCATAGAGATAGGTGGATATAAATGTGTATTTCCATACATGAATATACACCCACGTGTATATGCCTGCCTGTCTCGGAGTGCAAGAAGCCCCAAGGAGGGCCCTGCGAGACAGCAGCACGTCCCCCCCCAGGCAGCGGCGCGTTCGGAGGCGCCGGGAGGATTCCCCACAAACGGCACATCACGTTGCCAAATTCGGAAAGCAAACGAGCAGGAGCCCGGGGAGCCGGCAGCCTGCGAGGCCGTGCCGTGGGAGGGCAGCCGAGGAGGGCTGCCTGGTGCCCCCAGCATCCGAAACCACCCCAAAAGCGCTGTCGCAAGCGTAAGGGAGGAGCTGGTGCTGGCGAGGGTAACATGGGGCAAAGCATCGGGGAAACTAATTCATTATGGACGTCTCCTGGTTTAATTCCCCTGGTTTGGTGCCTTTCCTTAGCCCGTGGGTGGCTGGGGGCCGTTCCCAGCGCTGTGCTGTGACAGCAGCTCCGGTGGGACCAAAGCCCGTGGCTCGCCCTTCGCAGGTGGCACGGGTCCCGGGTGGCAGCCGGGTCCCTGGCGCGGAGCCGCCTGCCTTGCCCTTCCATCAGAAGCCAGAGCCCTGCCGCAGCTCTGCCCGCGTCCCCCGGGCTCCTGTCCCCGTACGGAGCCATCTGCCCATCCCCATGTCCCCAGCGTGCTCCCGGGGGCTCCTGTCCCCGCACAGAGCCAGCTGCCCAGCCCCGCGTCCCCACGTCCCCACCGCCCGTCCCACCGCGCCTGCTGCTCCCCCCGCCTCCGCAGCCCCCCGCAGCCGAGGCTTTTAACTTTTCAGAAGTTAAATTGAGGGCAATCCGTTCCCTTCATTAAGCAGTTTTTTTCTTGGAGGAAAGTTAGAAGCCGGCGTAACAGCACACAAGGGGACTCTCAGCTGGAGAGTGACGGCTTTTGTTCGTCTAGCAAGAGGTCCATTAAATGGGAGAAGTGATGCCATTAACTACCTGTTTTTGACAACGTTACAGCTGTGAAAGAAGCGTGGACAATCCTTCAGGCCCTGCCTCGCTGGGGGGTTGTGGCGCATACCCCTCTTTCCGATATTTGAGGGGGTCTTGCTGCTCTGCCTCGGGCGAGCGAGGCGTCGTGGGGCTGGAGGGAGGGGTGGTGGGGACGGGCGGTGGGGACGGGTGGCAGGACGGGCCATCACCCATCGGTTTGAATTCGTGGCTTTGCAACAACAGTCGGCCACCATTTTTTTGCCGGGGGGGCCATGCAGGGAGCACATTTTCAGTTCTGCTTACAGGTGTGGGTGCCGGTGGAGGGGGAGCGGGAACCGGCAGCTGATTCCTCCAGGTGTAACAGAGAACGTTAGCAGGAGCGGAGCTGTTGTTGGCAAAAAATGGTGGGGTTTTTTTTTTCCTAGACTCTCAGTTTCTGCTGCTTCCTGGGAGGATGCACGGGCTCCTGCGGACGCGTGTCAGGGTGTCCCGGGGTGGTTAGCTCAACCCAGGAGAGCTGGGAGAAGCCCCGGGGGTACTCCCCTCTCCCACTGGGCCAGCGGCAGCGGCCAGCCTTAGCCCGTCCCCGGGCTCAGCTCGTGCCCCAGCAAAGCCCGCACGTCCCTCCAGGTGAAGAAGAGCCCCAGGGTGCAGGACCAGTCCCCTCCCTGCTGTGCAGGAGCTGTCCCTCCTCCCAGCGGGGCTCCTCAGCCCGTAAGAGCCATCACCAAGAGTTCTTCGCTGCCTCTCCATCCTTCCAGGCTTTGGCTAAATAGCGGCCGTTCCGCCTGGGAAATGGCGCTGAGCGGGGCGATGCAGGCGAGGAGCCCCTATTTAAGGGGCTGAAGGCAGCGCCCGCCGCTCTCAGGGGGGCAGGAGAGCCCAGCGCCAGCGCTGGAGCCGTCCCCCTCCGGAGCGGGGCACGGGAGCAACCGCGGGCACGGCCCTCGGGCTGCTTGGCCAGCAGAGACGCGCAGGTGACTGGGAGAGGCTGCAGGAAGCCAGGCTGCCGGCTGGTGCCCTTCCGGGACCCTTCCTACAGGGTTGGTGCCAAGGCTGGGGAAGCTCCTCACCCAGCTGCTGTCGGAGGTTGCAAATAGAAGGCAGCTGGGCGGGCGCCATGCTCCTCTTCCTCGGGCGGATCCTGGAGCCGGGCAGTGGCACGGGCAGCATGGGCAGCACAGGCAGGAAAAGACAGCACAGGCAGCACGGGCAGGCAAGGGTAGCACAGGCAGCATGGGCAGCATGGGCAGCACAGGCAGGAAAAGACAGCACGGGCAGCATGGGCAGCGCGGGCAGAATGGGCAGCATGGGCAGCACGGGCAGCATGGGCAGTGCAGGCAGCACAGGCAGGCAAGGGCAGCACAGGCAGCACGGGCAGGCAAGGACAGCACGGGCACATCAGCCTGGCTCATTTCTAAGGATCATCCGTAGTACCTTGCCAGAGAGTTTGGATAACAGAACAAAGCCAAGAGAAATGCAGTTCCACAAAGTCTGCCCGGGACAGAAAAATGGCTTACAAAGCTGCGGTATTTCGAGGCCTAATTAGTATATTGGGTCATTATGACACCCAGCTCGTTCCGGTGCCCTCCTAACGCGTTATTAGTTGGCAGCTAAATCCCCTCTGCTGGGACCGGTGGTTTCCCTCTTGCCGTGCCGGCCGCGGTGCCGGCTCCGGCCGACAGCTTACCTGTAGCGAGGAGGAAATGGAGCCCCAATTAGAAAGCTTTCAGCCCAGCACCCATGGCACAGCCAAAAGCTGATAAAGGTCAGCGTGAAATTTGAATGACAGGGCTAAAGTCTTTTACTCATAATTTTGTGTTTGCAATAGAATTCAGAGCAATTCACAGCCTTAAAGGCCTTAAGTGAGAACAGCAATTAATTGTAATGAATAATCTGACAAATCTGGTTGACATATGGCTGCTAATGCCCTCCTTTCTAGTGGGAGCAGTGGAGGGATTAGATTAACTCAAATGAAATCTGGGACCGCCATGCCATCTGCATGTTCAGTGAGGAGCGGTACACGTTAAATGGTGAGTGGGTAGATATCTGTCTTGTCCTCATCCCTCCCTGAGCCCTCGGCAGATATGGGAATAGCAGTTTTATTATTGCGCCAGCTGCCTGTCAATCCAATAATACCGGAAAGTCATATAGTACAACCTAGAAAGCTAATATAGCAAAAAGCTGTTAAAAATTAACCAGACAAAATTAACATAAATTGATATATTCCTCTGTTTATACAGTGTGCGGTTCTGGTTTGATTGCCCTGCTGAACACGCCGCGCGGGCGCGTTCCCTTCCCCGTGGCGGGGGCACTTCGCCGTCGCTCGCCCGGTCCCTTCGAAGGAGGGGTCCCGGGGAGGAGGGGACGGGTCCTGCCGAGGGCACCCTGCGTGGGACAGAGGGGGCCAGCACCGGCTCGTGCTGGGCTCCTTGGGCTGGAGGCCGTGGAGGAGAGCGTCATGGGCTTGGCCAGGGGAGACCAGCCCAGGGCAGGGTGAGGTTGGGTATGGGGAACAATTCCTTCCCCAAAGGGCTGTCAGGGGCTGGAAGGGGCTGCCCAGGGAAGGGGTCGAGTCCCCATCCTTGGGGGGATTTAACAGCCGGGCAGAGGCGGTGCTGAGGGCCAGGGTTTGGGGGTGGGATGGCAAGGGGAAGGGGACGGTTGGATGGGGGAGCTTAGAGGGCTTTGCCAACCCAAACCATTCCGTGATGCTATGAGATGCCGGGAAGCCGGCTTTCCCGCATGCGCCGCGGTGGGGACTCTGGCGGGGGGAAGGCGCTCCCGACAAATCCAACACCGTCTTCTTTCCTGGCACGGGCTGGTCTGGAGCTCCTCATTCGCGTCTCCTTCACGACAGAGCTCAGCTTGGGAGAGCGTTTCCCACTTCCAGAGCAGGGACGGTCACGGCCATAGGCACAGCAGGTTTTATCCTCTCGCAGCGTTCAAGCACCAGAATCTCCAAATTCCCGCTGGGGGCCAAAGCTGGCGGCTCCCAGTTATCCGGGCAGAGCCCACGCAGCCCGAGCTCGTCTGCCCCCGGGGAGAGGCGTCGCAGCTGGGCCAGGCGGCTTTTGTGCGCTTTCCTCTCCAAATTGCAAATAGCAGCCAAAAACAGAGGCCAGCAAAGCGGGAACGGGTCTGAAGCGACGCACGGGTATTAGTGGGACCAGTGGCCCCTTGCGACTGGTGCCTGAGCCAAGTCAGCCACCGAAATCCTTCCCACACGGTGGAACCCGGGCCCTTGCTGCTCAGCCCCACGGGCCGGCGTTTTGTTGATGTCAAGCTCTTGGGATGTTTGGGAAGCACGTGAAATGAGTTTTTTTAATCCTTTTTTTTTTTTTTTTTAATGTCACCTTGGGTCCTGCAGTGTCCGCTCAGGGCGCGTTTGAGCCGTGCTCCGCGCCAGGGCCGTGGGGTGTGAGGTGTTCTCCACATTTCCCCCCGGGGGGCGTTCAGGCAGCAGCCCGTTACACACCCCCGGGCCACTCTCTGCTCCTTATATTAAAAAAAAAGAGAAAAGCAGCGCATTTTGAATGTCCCGCGGGGGCACAGCCGGGTCCCTCTGGAAGGCGCTGGGTTTATGGAAGCAGGCAGCGGGTGAGGGATCGGGGAACGCGCCGCCGGCCTCTCCCGCTGGAAGCTGAAAACCACTCCGGGCTGACTCGGCACCCACGGACCCAACCAAACTGAACTCATCTCTAGTTTGCTTAAAAATGTTTGAAAACTGCCAGGTCCCGCAGGCGAGGAGGCCGAGGGAGGGATGAGGGATGGGCACATTGCGGGGGGCACCCCCCCCCCCTTCACCGCGCACTCTCTGGACCCCCCGCCCGAACCCCGCGCTCCTGCGTGACTTACCGCCGCCTGGCTTAAAAATTAGGCTCGAACTTAAAAAATGCAGACAATACTACTACTCCTAAATTTATCCGGTTAATGGAGTCACCACATAAATTTAGCACACTATTTTTTTGTTATTAATTGCTAACAGTGAAAAGGGCTAAATTCAGAATAACTCTCTGTTTCAAAGACCTAATTGCCAAGGATCTAGCCTTAATATTAACTAGGATAATTATTATGCAAAGCATACCCACCCAGAATGTTTGCATAGCTATCACAAGCGCTTTCATAAATGATGCTTTAATTAGTCTTAATTAGAATTTGTTTAAGTCAGCAGGGAATGCAGAGCCCGTGAAATGATGTATGTAATAAGCATCAGGCTCACTTTTTACTTGGGGAATAGAGCTGACAAAATCACATCACGTTAAATTGATTCAGTCAGAATTAAAATTCTTATGGTATTAATTAAATGGGGGATCTCATTAGCAGGCTGCAGGGTGACAGAGTGACTCTTTGGCGACCAGATGTGAAGAAGCAGCCCCGAACAAGAGCACCATCAGACCCAGAAGCCGTCCTGTCCGCGGCGCCGGAGCAGCGGCGCGGGGCTCGGTGCGGGGCGGCCCAGCCCCGGCAGGCGGGCAGGCACCGGCGGTCAGAGCGCTCCCCGGCTCCGGCGGCTCCGTTCGGCGCCCACGGCTCCGTGCAGCACGCACCGCTGGCGTTTCGGAGGGCGGCGGCGGCCCAAGGAGCCCGGCCCGCCGGCGGGACCCCAGGCACCCTTGGGTGCTGCCTGTGCTGGGGCTCGGCCGAATCCTTGGGGTGCCCCCGCGCCCCAGGGCAGGGAAAGTGCTGGCCTTCGCCGCACCCAACCCAGCATCCCCCCCTTGGCCCTTGCCAGCGCCGGCAGAGACCCCCCCACGCTCGGCCAGCCGCTCGTGCGCCAGGCGCGCTGCTCCCCAGCGCGGAGCCGGATCTGCCGTCGCGAGGCTCGTCAAGGAGAGATGATATTTGCCGCCAATTAGCATACGTTTTGTGAATGGCAAGGGGCACGCGCTGCCGCCGCCTACGCTTGTGTCACTGGTAACCGCTCGCCGGTTTGATTTCTCTATCCTAAATTTCAGTATTTAAAATATAAGCCTGCTCCTTGCCTGTCACCGAGAGGTGAAACTTCAGTCGCGTGTCGGGGTGACGCACCAGCGCTCCCGAGGGAAACTGGGTGTCCTCTTCCCCTACGCCCAGTGGGGCACTGGGACCCCCAGTGGGATGGGACAGGATGGGATGAGATGGGACAGGATGGGATGGGATGGGATGGGATGGGATGGGATGGGATGGG